>QMIH01001111.1:41032-57183 GCA_003987875.1 Clarias batrachus | reverse complement strand
CACACACACACACACACACACACACTAATGCACTCAACAAATATTTAGGGCCCAAACTGACATTAGCCCCGTATAGTGTGTGATGTGTGCAGGTTGTGAGGTGCAACCGAGTGGCGATGACTTTTTCGAGGTCTTAGCACACTCRAATGACACAGGTTGTGCGGTGCGCCCGGGGTAGGAATGGCACAGGGTGCTTGGGCGCGTCATCGTTGCTTGCAACTATATATTTAGTGTCAGAATGATGTTTTTGGAGATGATTTCAAAGGATGGATTCTAAGGATTCAGAAACATAATCTGATTTGTTTTTTTAGGTAAAAATCATGACCAGCTGCTGTGTGTGACTCACGACGAAGGCCTCCGTCTATGGGATTTGTCTCGTCTGGACAGTGACGACTCGTTCACGCTCTTCAGTTCACCCGATGCCCGGACTCTCGTCTCTTTACCCAAAGGAACATCTCTGGACTATTTTGTGGGCGGAACGTGGCTGGAGGAAGCAGGCCGACTGGTCGTGGTGGGCGGATCCCACAGCGGAGAGCTCCACCTGCTGGACTGCAGTGGCAGTGAACTCAAGCTGATGAAGTCACTGATCGGCGGCCATTCGTCCACGGTGAGGTGTTTCCAGTGGGACGCGGTGGGCGGGGCCTTGTTGACGGGCGGCGAGGACGGCCAGATGCTGCAGTGGAAGGCGGGAGCCGAGGAGATCAGCGTGGGGAAGAAGAACAGCTTTAAAAGCATCTCGTCCATGCAACTGAAATCAAAATCACACCGGAAACAGGCAGTGACGAGAGAGAAAAAACACTGATTTTAATTTTCATCCTTTCTATAAAGGATAATACTGTAGTTTTAAATCGCTGAATATGGATAATATTTTAATAAAATATTATAATGAACGTACTGTACAATCTTTCGTGTGGTATGGAAAATTAGTTATTCAGAGTGTTAAAGTTAAAACTTCTGTGTGTGAGTGTAGTTTGAAGCTTGTAGCAAATTAAGAATGTGATTTTTTWAAAATTATTATATATATACTTCTTTGTTAACAAGAAACATACAACTCAATAAATCCCTCTTAAATATAATTGAAATAAGACTAAAATAAGACAACTGGTCTGGGCCGTTCAGAATAAAAGAACACTTTACCATTACCAGGAAATAATCCAAACTTGGTGATAGGTCAGTACAAATTTTCCTATAACAGCACAACCTTGAGTATTTTATGCCTCACATATAAACTGTAACATGACACTGATTTGACAGTGCCAGTGACCATGTATTGTAAGTGTGTTTGCAGGTAAAACCTGTGTTAAATACTCTTTATACCTTTTAAACAGTTCAACCTTATTGTACGTGTATTGTTAAAGACCAGGTTTCGCCTTATTGTCTTGGATTCCTGGAGGCGGCAAGTGGCTTAGTGGTTAGCGCTGTTGCCTCGCACCTCCAAGGTTCGATTCCCGCTTTGGGGTGTGTGTGCGTGCATGTTCTCCCCGTGCTTGGTGGGTTTCCTCTGGGTACTCCAGTTTTCTCCTACCGTTCCAAGGCTAATTGGCCCTCCCACACACAAATTGCCTGTAGTGTGTGTGTGTGTGTCCTGCTGACTCATGCCCTAAGTCTGCTGGATAGGCTAAAGCGTTATAGACAATAAATGAATGAGTGGATTGCTGGATTAACAAACAACCAGAGGAGTCATTTGTGCGAGTCGACTCTCAATTACTCTGACACCTAAATTAACCGATTCAAAGAGTCGACTCCTTAGAATCTAAATGGTTAAACATGCATTCTCCTTTAGAGAAAGCAAGACTTTTTGCAAGTTTCAACTTTTCACTCGAGGACGAGTTTGCGTATGTGTGTCGTTTTCATGCGCGAGTGAATAAAATCTAAACGACTCTCTATTGAAAAACAGAAATGAGCCGTACGTCAGTGGGTGGCTTGGCTTCTTTGAAGCATTCAGTTCAAGTCTAACTTCATTCCACTTTTTCACTGACAGAACTGTGTGTGTGTGCTTTTTTTTTTTCCTTTCCTTTCCCTTCCCTTCCGTCGCCTTGTACTCGGAAACCTATGCTCATTCTGCGTTCCTGCTTCCCCACGTGATTGACATCTACGCCGACCAATCGCGACGCTGCTAACCTTCAAACCGACCAATCAGCATTGGGTATGGGCTGGCACTCCAAACCAGCACGGTTCAGCCCTGTCTCTGTGTGCCATGGACTCATCAGCCCCGCAATATTGACAATAGGGTGAAACGGTTTAAATACAATTACATACTGAATAAAGAAAACTTACCGAGAAGAAAAAATAAGTCAGGCTTATACACACTGGATTTTTGGATTATATCATCAGGAAATGTGTCTATTTTAATCCGCATATTTCTTTTTCTTTTCTTTTCTTGTTTTTTTAATGCATCCATTGATGGGACACGGAGGATTATTTCACTAGCTCGTCTGTAAGGATTGGCATATATTCGTTTTTTGGGACATTTAAGCAGAATCGGGAACATTCACACACACAYATATACATAGACATATCTATTTTTAAAGCAAAGTAAATTAATAAAAAAAAATTAAGTGTTTATACGGGATCACTCCTTCTAATCAACTCCTTCGTTCCACCGAGGATCAAAAGGTAAAACAAACTAATATATATATATATATATATTTTAAAAGGTGCTTTATGTTTGATTTTTATTTAATGTAATTAATCTGCGCTGATTGTTTTGTGTTTCTCTTGCTAGCAAGGCGCGAGCCTGGAATTCGCTTAGCATGCTAGCTAGCTGCGTTGCTAAGATACGTGTTTTTTTTTATGAACACACTAGTTACATATAAATAATTATGGACATGTAAAGAAAGTCAGCATTTTCGTTATAGTTTATTTATGTAATTTAAATACAATAAAAAAATAAATCACAAGCTATTTGATTTTTTGCGCTAGCTGCGAGTTATTAAGCTAGCTCGTAGTTTTGCTAACCCTAACCGTTCACAAGTCTGTATTATGTATCTGATGTCCTGACATGAAATATATTAAGCATTACATTATATAATTGTTTAAAATGAAGATGTTTTTGGTGAGGCGTTTTGTGACGGTCATGATTTGCTAATCATGCTAATCGCCTGTGTGTAGGCCGCAGGATAAAAAGGCAGAAAACTCTCCCTCACATCACGAACCTCAAACGGACACCTAGGGCACTACGAAGGATGTATTGTTAAAAGTGCACGCGCACTAAGTAGGGTGTGTACAGAGGCTGAAGGTGGGCGTTTGGGAAACGGCCCTGAGGAGAATGTGCCGTGTCCTAATTGAGAACGTTTTGCGGTGACTCGGGCCTGCTTCTGCCGCTGTTTATTCATTTACTCGAGTGTCTTTTATATGCTTTTTTTCGCGAACTACACATCAATTCAGTAATATAATAATACAAGTCCTTTTGTTTGTTTAAACATTCAAATGTATGATTTTGTTGTTGGTCAGTCAGAGGAAAATATATTCCGTGACTCATTCTGCACTAGTCTTGTGTCCGTCCAGTCAGATGCTCTAAGGAAGTTATAAGTCCCGCCCCCAAGTTCCAGCACGTGCGCTTGGTTTCTCTAGTTGAGTGAAAAAAATATATAATGAAATTCGGTCATTTAAAAATAGTTTTAAAGGTAGAAAAAACTGATTTCAAAATATCTGGAGTTTGTGCCAGACGTTCAGACAGACACGGCTGATTTTATTATTTTTTTTATTTATTTATTAGTCTGTGGCTTAAAAATATTTGGCTCTACAGCAGTGGTTAATATTAAACTTTGGGGGGGGGGTTGATTCAGTTATTAATCATAATTCTTTTGATTCACGTATCGTCTTACTGACACGGAAATAGATTTTTTTAAAAACAATTTTTACATTTATAATCGAGATTAACCAGTCGATTCGGCAGTGACCAGAATTGTCCGGTTTTCAGTTTGTTTTTCCGTGATCGGTGCTTGGCCAATCAGCCAGCCTCAGATATAAACGATTTTGTCTCGAGCGCAGAAGCTTCCGAGTGTTGCAACAGAAACGCATTTCTATGGTGTTACATTATATATTTTTTTAAATCTTGTGTTAAAAGCCGCCGATCTGCCTTTTTTTTTTTTCCAAACTCTGAGTGAAATAGTCTCGAACCCACTCATTACACACGCATACATCGGCACTAATTTGTAAAAAATTGTGTTAGAAGCTGCTCATGTCCATGTAAGAAGCCGCACACAACCACATTATTTCAGTCACATCAACCTTTAATTAAACTCAGTGAAATTTAATTAAACTCAATTAAACTTTTTATTTTAAAGGATTAAAATTGTAGCAATTGGGGCAAAATGTCATTTAATTGGAATATTTATAAAATCCTGGTACTTGTTAAAATTTAACTGCTTAAAATTGTAATCTTAATCAAATCGGCACCGAGGTATCCAGATATCCTATTGGGAGGTGACTGATTCCCGTCCCTATACGGGGAGGAGGGGGGGGCATAAAGCTAGTCTCTCAAGCTGGAGAGACACTAACTTATGCACACACGCATGCTTATGTACTTAAATTACTTCTTCCAGATGTTCAATATTAGCACAACCGTTTTTATTACAAGTTAAACCAGTAGTAGTTATTTAGCTTATCAAAACCATGCTAGACAATTCATGGTTTAAATCATCACCGTGATGTGACGAGATAACAACATAAGGAGATAACATTTATCTGTAGGGAGGAAAGACCAGCACCATGATATCACTGTGACGGCAGGGTGTCGGAAAAAACCCCAGCCACGCCCAGCATGCTTTCTGCAAGTTACCAGACGTGATGCTGGCCAGTGAAGCTGTGGACGGGTGTGGGATCTCCTTCCTGTGTGAAAGTCTACAGCCTCACCATCACCACAACAGCCAGCTTCTGAAGAATCACCACAAGCCACAGTAACCTCCAGACCATCTTTATTTAGTCAGATCTTTCCTGATGAAATAGTCTCATCATTTAACCTGCAGTTATCACGACGATTCCGGCTAAAATAATCGATCCATTCCATTTGTCATGAATGCTCTTCACACACATTAGTGTTTTTTTTTTTTTTTTTACTTTTGATGATGGATGTCAGTTAAGCAAAACAAAATAATTTGGTATGAAACACCTCACACACAGCTGCAAATGGTAGCTGATTAGCGATGGTGTCATTTCTGTCAGATTACACAAGTTTCTCTTAAGAGTCATATTATGTGAGAGGCTGAAGGAAATCATACATGTCGGTCAATCAGACTCAAAAAACAATGATTTACGATSGGCGTGGCCTGCTTTTTTTCTTCTTTTTTTTATCCCAGGAAGTCCAATCCTGGTTTTGAAACTAAAAAAAAATGTGGAAAAATTGGCGAAACGTTTAACCGTGACTAACTTATCTAAGTGAAATATTTCTCTTCTGCTACATGTAAGAAGAAGAATAGTAATCCTGAMTGAAATCTCACATACTCATTTAAAATCCACCTGCAAATACGGTCAGGGTTGAAGATGACATGAACAGAATGTAGTCGCATCCTTTAGTCACTGGTCAGTCGCTGCAGGATCTTTATATCATAAACCAAGACTGCTGTTGAATTCTGACTGGATTTTATTGTGGATTTTATCCAGGCGTAATAGTAAAAGATGGCTAAAAAGAAAAATAGCTATAGCCTTCATGTGTGCGCTTGTGTYATGGGCTGTTCCATCGAGGAAAATGAGGTCAAATGTAAACAGAGGAGAAGGCCGATGGGAAAAGTCGACTTTACTTGTGGAGGAAATTCAAAGTCATTTGTATGCGAGTACTTYGGATGTATGAAAGCCACGAAGCGCAGCTTAACGCAGTAAAAAATCAATTGTTACTAATCATGATTCTTTTGAGCATTACTACACACACTATCTGAAGTATTAATATGTTGCAGTTCCTCTATAATCCTACATGTGGTGCACTCGTAAGGATTCGTACATTCTGTGTGGTAGGAGCTAATTATTTGCTAATTCTGATTAGAATTCGAATCAATATATTTATAAAATCGTAATACTGAAAGAATCCCAATAGAAATCGAATCGCATCGAGAGATCAGGGTTAAGTTGTGAGTCCTCACCAGTTCTCAGCTCGCACTGGGAGGAGTCGGCCAGTTAGTCAGCCGGAGATGTTCATGAGTCTTGTTTCAGCATCGCTGTTTAACTAACGTTATGCGATCGGAAGGTTTTCCGGCATTTTTGTGAGTTAACATCAGCTTCATTCAGCGTCATGCTCAGACACTCCAGCGGACTTTAAGATTGAATATTYTCCTATATTTTACTCAACGCCCGTGTTGAGGTCGTGAATCGATCAACACACATTAAATTGTAATATCAGAGCATGGGCCGTGCATTAGCATTGCTGGTTCTCTTGCTTGCGTGACAGACACTTTCCTAACGGTTCAATGGTCAATCGCTTTATGAAAAGTAAAAGTGGTGAAGCTTTGTTGCGGTTTCAACTTGCAATCCACACATGATTAAAGTTATTAAAGGAAGCACATTTCACTTTCCTCATATAAAGAGCTTCCTTTATTTCAGTCCGGTTCTGAAGTATTGAAAACTGTTAAAAGCATTTCATGTGAAAATGTTTTTGTTTAAATGTTATGACTCCTACAAAACCAGAATTTTTTTTTGCGCTTTTCCTTCTACCAACTTTCTGCTCCGGTCCAGTAGGTGGCAGTATTGCGCCAACAGCTTAGAATTTGAAAAGAACAAGAAGCGATACTCTTGCAGAACAAATATTTGAGTAGGACGTTGTAGGTCTCTGTTTTCTGCAGGAGCTGTGGTTGATTTTTTTTGTTTGATTCTTTTGTATGTTTACATTATTTAATGTTTGTAAGCTTAGTTAAACAGTTTTAAAAAAAATTGTGATTTCGTGAACTTCAATAAAATGCAAAAGTCTCAAGCCAGGTTTTAATGTACTGTAAATGTCACTTAATTTTTAGTGCATTGGGGTGATTTTATAATTGCTCACAAATATGCCAAGAGCTGCCCAAAACTCATGAAAAGTTGCTTTTTACAGCCCCTCCTCCTCATAAGCTCCTCCCACTGATCTGAAGATCCAAAGACGCATTGAAGTTTGTTTCCGGCGCTTCCCAGTGATGCACTTCTGACATCAAGCGCACTTTGCAGTAATACTGTGTGCTCTGAGTATCGCATGTTAAAGATTTTCACGATTTACGCGACTCGCCAGGCGTTTAGCTTTTGTGATAATTTGCTTCATTTAATCAGGAAATGAAGAACCTCCTACTTTACTTTGACTGGAACCGTCATCGTTTTACTGACGCTTTAATCAACCAATCACAGACCTTTTCCTCGGGTCAACAGCAGCCATCAGCCATTAAAACCAGGCCGCTGGGATCTTATTTATGAATCCAGGCGTTAAGACGATGACGATGTACTCGCTAGAGTCATCATGGATCATTCTGCGCCGATGCGAACGGTCCGAGCGCAGACCTCAGGGCCGTGGAGCGTCCTCAGCTTTTCTGATGAACTTTGTTATTCAAAGTCTGGACTATGTTTAGAGCCGATGCAAACTCGGACGCGGCGCAGCCGACACCGGGGTGACCCCCGGACACGTGCAGCTGGAACATCTGGATGGCATTTTATAAAAGACCAGAATAATTGGAGTATTCAAGTTTTTAACAATTTTATTTTGTATTTATGGTAATTACTAATAAATAAACGTGTACTATATTTAGCAGTCTGTCATGTATCATAGAAATGTCCTCTGTGATATTTTTGTTATAATTGCGTACATCTAGCTGCAGCCAAGCGTCAACACGAATTCCAGCTGGTTTCATGTGAATTATGAAAAAAAGAAAAATTGGTAAAGTATTAGATTGATATCATCTGACTGACTAACTAAGCAGTTGTTGCGTAACAAGACAGCGTGWCACACTGGGAAATTATGTGCATCAGCGCTGCTTTGATATTTGTAGTGCAGTGCATTGATGAGCGTGCTCGAGTAACAATGTTACGAATGATCATAAAGCACAGACCCGACGAGGACGGTCCTCAAAACAGCCGGCGGTTTTTTTTTATTTTTTATTTTTTTTACACCTCGACGTCGCGCGAACTGCATCACGCCAAACAAACACACTCCGGTATTGCCTTTCGAGATTCATTGATGGTTTGACCATCCAGGATGTGTTCGTCACGAATGGGGAATTGGCGATGATTCACGATGACGCAAACGCTTCAGAATCTCTGACATACGGCGTGCAGATTAAATTCACAGTGATTTCTCAACTCGCACACTCTTCTATATATTCAGATAATATGAAGTGGATTTTACAAAGGCTGAGTCGTTTGCAGTAATGGTGCACTCATCAGTACGTCCTGATTACACGCTGTGTATGGAAAAGGAATTACGAGACTTGGAAGAATACGTCGTGTTCGATGCGTCACCGCTTCAACCGTTGAAACTTTGCGGAAACCACAAATCATAAATGAATCATCAGCAGGGAAGCTTCATGGTGCGCGATTTACACTTTTAACGTTTCGGTACACGGCCGCCACTTTGCTTGAGTCATGTTTTCGAGAAGGTATCACGTTATTAATACCATGTTAAAGTTGGTGCTGCACGATTAATTGCAGCGATTAAAAATCAAAATCGCGTTAGGGACGTGCGCAACTAACTGCAAAGTAGTAATGTAGAACATAACATGATCTCGTATATCAGTATGTAACATAGCAATAAGTTTAGTATTAAAATATTTATATGCAAGTTTTAGCTGACTTTTTCTTTGTGTACTGTGTGAATATAATTTTATTTATTTATTTTTATTCATATCCAGTATGTTTGCATTTGAGGTTATACATGTTGCAATTCCACTATGATCCTACAGGTGGTGCACTCCAAGTTATTTACACATTGGCAGGCAGCATAGCAGCCTGTGTGGTAGAAACACATTATTTGCCAAGTTTGTTTAGTTTGCCAAGTTTGTTTATGTATATTGAATCAACGTATTTATAAAATTATAAATACGTTGGGTCACACATGGCTTCTGTAGAACCGCAATACGAACTGAATCAGAACCTCGGTACCATGGTGTCGTGTCAGGTGATCGCTGGTGATTCACGCGTGTCATGTTATAATATGTAACATGTATGTAATATATAATCTTATTTAGTAAGGAATTTATATAGAGTTTGTCAATTAATAAAATTGTATTGTTATTTATATTATTACTTGATAAATATGGACACGTTTATCATGGAATTCTTTTCTTAATGAGAGATTTTGTCCAATTATTTGGTGTTGGCCTAATAATTTAATACAAAATTGTATTTGTAATAGTTAAATTTTTGCAGTTTAAATTGCAATATGTCAAATATATATTTTATTTTTTTATCAAATCGTACAGCCCCTAGTTAAAGATTATTATTATTATTATTATTATTATTATTATTATAATAATTGTTAGGTTTTGATCTCACATTGACTCGTGTCCTGATGATGGTCTGCCTGGAAGCCTTTCACAGACACATGGGTTCTGTCTCAGAGCCGGGTCACGGGATTTTCCTCAGCACTGCATTTGTTTTTGTTTTCTCTCTCGGTGGGTACGAAGCGAAACTGGGGAATAATGCACAGCTTTGCCTTTAAACGTTTGCTCGACCCAGCGTGTTCACAAATTGTTCACGAAGGCTTTAATGTGCTGCCAAGTGCTTCATAGTTGACACAAGACCTGCGTACGATGTTTTAAGAATGACAGCGCCTCGCGGTGGCTCACGTTACATGCTTGAGCTTAAATATTATAATAGATACTTTATCATCTCACACGTTGACTTTGTTTTAATGCTTTTTCACTGAGGTGCTATTATTCACAGAAAACAAACAAAAAACCGTCATTGTGAAATAATTACCTAACGGTAAACATTTTAGCCTTTGAATCTTCTAAGGAAGTAGCAGCGAGCGTCGATGTGTACAAGATATCTACGGTTAGCTCACTAGGCTAATCTAGTATCAAACCTGAGTGTGTAATGGTTTGTAAACGAAATTTTCATTTGCGTTTACAGTTGGCTGTAGAAATTGCTGTATGTTTATGTATCTGTTCATGTTTCTTTTTGAGATAAAAAGGGATGAACAGGCCACGCCCATAAGCGACTTGTCGGAAATGTCGTCTGCCGTTGTTATTTCTGTCAGACGACAAGATATGCAGTGGATCTAGTAAGGAATGTAGTGTCGCGTGCAAAAGTTTACCCTCCCTACAAACACAAAGAGAGAGGTTTTAATTTTAGGAAGTCAAACAGTGTGTTGCGTTTAATGTCTTAATAATAACAGAACACAACCATGGAAAATTTAAGAGCCGCTTAAACATTATATAATGAGTTTTGTAGGTATTTAAATTTTATAATCAACCCTTGACCCATAACTGTATAGTTTATGGCGTGTAATAAATATTGCTTAAGGGAAATACTTGACGTGTATGTTGAGAAGGTACAAAGATGAATAGACTGGAACGATGAGTGAGGAGTGTGTCTCCGCGACTCCGAGTGACGTTACGCAACACGAGCGAAGGGATCAGGAGAGAAGAGGGGAGACGCGTGCGTACACGAGAGGGAATCAGAGCTTAACAGGAAGTCAACAGGAAGTGTGGTGATGCGAGAGACAATCCGTCAGCTCTGCTTCGGGACAGAGTCCACCGAGCCGGAACCGAACTCGAGCGGCTTCACATCCGTGCAGGAAGACGATTACGCACGGAACGTAATGTTTAATTAATGAACTAATCAAGCGCATGCCGTTTTATTCGCTACTAGTGTTCGTACGTGTCATTGTCGTGTAAAGAGTTCGCAGGAATAGTTAAAAGATTAAAGTAATCTGATCAGCATCTGGCACCTAACTGCTTATAAACTGCTTATAACTTCCCTTCGACTCGACATTTTTAAAGTAAGTCATGATGGGTCGGGCTTGTGTTTGTTTGGTGCGGAGTGTGGAGTATGAGGAGTCTCCATGTGTATGTGCGGTAAACTACTCGTTGATTGACTATCGTTAAGTGACGTGTATAGCCACACCCACCTCGAGACAGACCCGCTGAATTGATTGGCTCTGGCAAGTGTTTAGCATGGCCACGCCCACCTCGAGGCAAAATCACTGAATTGTTTGGCTCTCTTGAGTGACTTGTATGGCCACGCCCACTACTACACAAAAGTGCTGAATTGATTGGCTCTGTTGAGTGATGCGTATGGCCATGAGAATAAAATCAACTGGACCGAATTTTTCTGCTCCTCCAATGTATGAAACGTAAAGATCTGACCTTCGTACAGACGAAACCTTTCTTTTATTACTACAGATCATTGTAATTCCCTTCATCATTAACAAAAAAAATAAATAAACATGTCAATTGTTTAACAGCTTGCAGTGGCATTTGCCACACTGTCCTTTATCGGCATATAAAAAAAAGTTTGTGCACCCCTGACCATCACACGTCGCTTGCCGAACCTCCCGTTCCAGATTCATCCCCATCACGCGCTCCGCTCTTGTGTTCTGGAAAGACTTTCCGTCAGATGGATCTGGTGTCGATTCACCTACAGGAGAGTTTGTGAGATCAAACGCTGCTGTCAGGACGTGGAAGAGGCTCCCAAAGCCGTTGAGCTCAGTCAGGGCTCTGCGCAGGATTCTCAAGTTCTTCCAGTCCTTTCTTTGTGTAGAGGGAACAGGTTTGGGCTTCTTGGTTTCAGTTTGGAGGAATTATAACACCATGGTATAAAAAGCTGTGTGGTAGAACCACACATGGGAGCGTGATGGTCGGGGGTGCGCAAATTTTTAATCATGTAAGTTATCTTGATATTTATAATATAATCATAATTAGGAATGCAACAACTAATCGAAAAAAGAAAGATAATTATCGATAATGAAATTCGTTGTCAACGAATGCAGTTATTGATTAGTTGGACTGCTCACATTACTGAGGAGCGCGACCACAAGATGCACAAATACACAAAGATACACACAGATACACAGCCGCTCGCGCAATGGACGTTACAGAAGCATCTGCAGGAAAAAGTGCGCGCCTGTGGCGTTATCCCTGCCACAATTCAGAGCGCGGTTCGACATTTTGAGAGCAGACAAAGCGCTCTATGCGTGTGCAGTGTCTCCACTGCGCGCTCAACAGCTCGATTCTGCACGTGCAATGTCTCCCCTGCTTGCTCAACATGTTCTCCGCGCACGCGCGACGTCTCGATTCTGGGCGCGCTCGACTCTGCTTTCACGCGCAAGCAACATTTATTTTCTGTGTGCGCTCGACTCTGCCTGTACGCTCGTTCAACTTTGTCCAGTGTTACAAAACCAGCCAATCACAGACTTCCACACACTACTTCTGATTGACTGTTCCTTCTCTATCAGCTGGCAATATCTGCAATTATTGTAAAAAAAAAAAAACATTTTTTAAAAACCTGTATTTAGCATACTCAAATGCTGTTATTTATTTTTTTAAATTTTTTTTAGAAAGAGACAAGTCAGCACAAGTGAGTTCATTCAAAAAATAAATCCCCCATGCAGTCCACAACAAGCAGCCACTATAACAGATGCCATCCAAAATAATAAGAGTACATTAATTGTTTTGCTTATTTATTTATTTGTTTGTTTATTTGTTTGTTTATTTACATTTTGGATATTAGCGGAGTTTTACTGTTTAAAAACAAACTTTGTCTTTAATTTAAGGTTTAAAATGTCAAAATTAAAGATCATTAAACGATATATGTGCATTTTTTAAAGTTACGGTGCATTTTTTAAAGTTTAGTTTTATACATAACTAATACCCTGATTTATGGTTTTATATAGTTATAAGCAAAAAATCAAATTAAAGAAGCATTTAGTTTTTTATCCGATTAATCGAAAAAATAATCACCCAACTAACCGATTATCAAAATAATCGTTAGTTGCAGCCCTAATCATATTGTATTAGTAAAAAGTGCAGAATGATACTTTGACTTAATATTAAGTTTTTATTTTATGTAATTTGTTTTATATAGTTGGCACTTAAATGATTGAGATCATCAAACAAATTTAAATATTACATGAGTAAATAAACAAAATGAACAACAAAATGCAGCTTTTAAATGATATCATTTATTAAGGGGCAAAAAGCTGTTGAAACCTACCTGGTCCTGTGTGTGTGTGGGGGGGGGGATTGAGTAATCTCCCCCTAACCCTCACCTTTTTTTTTCTTTTTTTTTTTTAAATCATGAGTGAACTGTGATGAACTAAATTTTTTTTGGATAGCAGAGTTAACTTTCACTCCCCAGTCCGTCGCTTAAACAGCTTTTTGCCCTTGATAAATGAATCATCATTTAAAAACTGCATTTTGTATTTACTCTGACTCATTTCAATTTGACTAGTAAGCAAAAAAAAAAAAAATCAGGAAACATTTTTTCACATATGCATTTATTTATTTTTTTAAACTTATCTTAACGTTCACAATGGAAGCACCGCTCCCGATCTCACATCAGTGGGCAATTTTGTTCCGAAAAAGAAAAAAAAACGTCAAGACTATTGGGTGGAGAGTGTACGACCACGAAGAAAAGTGAGCCCATGTCTGTTATAAAAAAACTTTAATGTTAACGTAGTTGTATTGCATATTTACTTCACAGCGGTACCTCAGAATACAAATGGCCCGCTTCACAAATTTTTCACCCTAACTTCACCTTGAATTTTGCAAGAAATTTTCTTCGGCATACGAAGCTTTTTCGCTATTCGAACGAACAAACCAAGCCGAACTGGTCGCCGCATAAATTGTGTGTACGGGAGCCGTTCAGAACTTGTTCATGTCAGTGGAAAGCAAAGTGAAAAAAAAAATTTTTTTAGTGAAGACCTAGCACAATGGGTCCTAAGAATGTTAGCAAAGACAGTAACAGGAGTCACTTTGAGTTTTGTTTTTAAAGCAGCCGGTGCCCAGAGGAATCATAAATTAAGTTTAAGTGAGGTTTAATGTCTTATTTATTTCATAYTTTTACTTTACATTTAACTTTTTTTTTTTACTTCGTTTTCTGTCTGCAAGTTAACATTTTTTTATGCAAATATATGATTATAGTGTTGATAATTGGTAATATTGGTAATATGTTTGGGTGGCTGGAACAGATTATCTGCATTTACATTATTTCCTATGGGATAATGCGCTTCACAATATACATATATTCACCCTTGCCTCCAGAACAGGTTAAACTCCTATGCTGAGGTACCGCTGTATCATGAAGCATTGCGAGTAAAACACAGGTTTTCTTGTTGTGAAAAAAAAAAAAAAACGAACCCGAAAGCATCGATTCTGCTCTGATGCAGAGAGAGAGAGAGCGACCCCTTGTGGTGGTGTTCAGGCTTGGCAGGTTTGACATGCTCATGCTTTACCTGCTTGAATAAAAGCGGACAGATATTTCATATTCCTTCTGTGTTTTCCAGGGCTATGTCCTCAGCAGCCACCTCGCCACCGTCAGTGGACAAAGTAGACGGGTTCTCCCGAAAATCGGTCAGGAAGGCCAAGCAGAAGCGCTCGCAGAGTTCCTCGCAGTTCCGCTCTCAGGGCAAACCCATCGAGCTCACACCCCTCCCTCTGCTCAAAGGTAATACACACACACACACTTATCTCTCCATTATACTGATTATATCGTGCTGGCTGTAAATCAGCATTAGTCTCATTAACTCTCATCATTATCAGCTCAAAACTGCCCTTTAAATGCTGAAATTACACACCGTCACGTGACCGAGACCCCAGGAATCGTGAACCTCCTCTGTCCTTAAGCTAGAGCTTTTACATCTGACTGTCAGAAAGAGCTGACACTGGAGACTCCTTCCCTAAACGTTAAATAAACCTCTCCTTACAAAAAACTCTGTGATCAGTGGTGCTTTGTTGCTATAGAAACACTTTCCGTCTAATCAGAATCCACAATTCAATAATGCTCTTAGAAAAAATAAATAAATAAAAAAAGATTAAACTTTCATTAAGGAACATTCTATTAATAATTTTTAAACCTGTTAAGTAACAACATTTGTATGCGAGTGTTTTCATGCTTTATTTTTCTAAATATTAATTAATATTGCGACTCGTCGTGCCGGTGTCTCGTCCTCACAAACCCAAAGCCGACTTAGAACTTGTCCGACTGTAACTTGTCCGTTGTTATTTTTTTATTGGGTAATATTTTCCCTCTTGTTTCTATCACACCTGCGTGATATTTCCACACTCTCGACTGCCTCGTAAAAAGCGATTTACGGACTTCACAAAACCAATCGGAGGAGACTTTCTCCTCCCTGTCTCCCTCGCTCGATGAGGATTATGGGTATAAAAGACAGCAGGAGTCCCATCAAGTAATCCATGTCTTCATTCTGACTTGATAATGAAAGGTCGCGCTCTGTGTGTGAGCGGGAGAAAGCGCCGGCGTAACTCACACGCGCAGCATTAGGTTATTAATGCAGATTAGTATCCAGGTGTTTTATTATCTAAAAACTACACCACATGTGGCTGAGCTTTTAATAGAAATGGTGTGTGTGTGTGTGTGTGTGTGTGTGTGTGTGTGTGTGTGTGTGTGTGTGTGTGTGTGTGTGTGTGTGTTAGAATGGATTTCTGCTTCTCTTCATTCGTTGTTGAATTTCACATTGAAGCTGTTGTAACCCATTTGACTGACAGTAGGTGGCGCAATTGCTTACAAAATAGAGCAAGCGAAAGAGTGTATACACTGTGTGATCTGAATGTGTTAGAAAATATCTAAATGTGTTGACTGGGACAATGTTAACTAATGCTTTGGTAAGAGATACCAGTTTAACATCAGAAAAAAAAACAGTTTGTAAATGAGAAGTCACCACAGAAGTCCTCAGGTGTTAGGCCACACCCCTTTCTTGTATCTAACACTGCATGGAATTCACTAATGTCATTTCCTTCTTCGTACAGTATGTGTTCAGGCTAAAGAGCTGCACAAAGAAACAGTAACGTCTTTGTTAGTTTATTGTTGGCAAACTTGTGGCCACCTAACTGTGCTGAGTGATGTAGCATTTCCTAAGCTATCAGTGGTCTGATCTACACTATACATAGAATATGTGATCTGATCTACTCTGTAGGATGGTCGTGGTGATCTGGTATACTCTGAAGGAGATGGTCGTGGTCTGGTCTACTCTTCTGTAGGAGATTGCTGTGGTCTGGTCTACTCTGTAGGAGATGGTCGTGGTG
>QMIH01001111.1:20127-40097 GCA_003987875.1 Clarias batrachus | reverse complement strand
GGGGGCGGGGGTGATGTGGGCTGGGGAGGGCAGAAGGGTGGGCAAGTCAATGCAAATGTTTTGTTTTTATTTTTTTTTCCCTGTTCATTTCATCACCTGGTCCAGTTATTTATATATTTCCTTTTTTTTTTTTTGACAAATGAAAATATTAAAACAATCATTTAAATTATCTTATTATTATTATTATTATTAGTGTGGTTGTTTTTATAAGTTATAAATCATTGCTTTAAAAGTAAAAATGTTCCTTCGCTCCTCCACTACACTAAGGTTTTGTACACTTTTCTGGCCACGAGGGAAAAAGTTCACAGCGTCACGTGTTTCTGTTGAGAGACGTTACAGATCCTCCCACGTGTTCGCCGACGTGATTCCGCTGGGTGATTGTTCAGGTGTCGTGATCAGGTGACGAGCTTCAGTAACCGAACACCAGACTTGTATGTTTGAAACGTGTAAATTATTCTAACACTTCTGAGGCAGAATTAATTTTTTTTTCTTTTTTTTTTTAATCGGTTTATTTCTTGGTCATTTTTATTACTTTAAAAAAGCATTTTATACTTTTTAATTAATTTTGTTTCACTATGATTTGTGATTTAATAATTTTAAATAATATATTTATTTTAGATTTTTAGATTTAGATTTTTTTTTAAATTTTTTTAGATTTTTTATATAACTTGTGGGCTTTCTTCCGTTTTTAAATGATAATATTTTAATAAGTGTTATATATATATATATATATGTTATATAGCATGCGGCATCACGCTGTGTGTGTGTGTGTGTGTATATGCTCTGTTTCATCAACTGTGTCTAGTGCACTTGTGCAGGGAGGCTTTTAGGATCGAAACTGTCTGGTGAAGAGAAAAAAAACTTGTAATAAGCGTGTGTGACAGATATAAGATGTGTGTGTGAGAGTGAGAGTGAGCTATCAGGTTGTAGCTGCAGGTGTTCTCGGTTCCTCTGACGGGAAGAATGTGAACTATGCTGGCATTTTCTCTCTTGCTTTGTGTGTGTGTGTGTGTTTCATGTCTTCAGTAGCCTCACTCCAGCATGCTAATCAGTTCCATGATTTAGGATATAAAATGAGTATTGAGTTCAGTGTTTCCCACATGTACAGCAGACTCGCCCAGGAGATTAACAGCTGCTCAATTATATGAGCCGAGATTTCTTTTTAAAAAATCTCTCCCGGAGGACGATGCCGTCCGAGATCAACTGATCATTAGCGGACAGTACACCGCTCTCGCGCGATCAAAATAAACAAGGACGGGAGCGGTGGTGTACTGAGAAACACTAAATGACACTCGCACTCTCACTCTGCAGGGTTATGCACGGACGACGTCTCTTCTTTATAAAAAACAAACATGAGGATTAACCTTAAGACTCGAGCAAAACGGATTCATGCGGCAGTGCAAATGATTTAAAAATATATATATATATATTACACAAGTCCTACCACTGCGCGTATATTTCAGACCTGTGGGAAACACTGACTGTGTGTGTGCGCGCGCGCGCACGTGTGTTAATGCTTGCACACCTATAGCACATTTTAATATTTCACACTCCACCTGTCAGGGAAACTATCTGTTCTCCTTCTTACACACACACACACACACACACACACACACACACACACATACACACACATCAGACTTTCCATCAGTAAACTAAAGCTGTTACTACTCCATTTTCAGACTATGGGGTTTTCCCCTCTCTCACTCTCACACGCACTCTCTCTCTTACTGTGTGTGTGTGTTTGCGCGCGAGTGGCACATGGCTGTTACTTTATACCTGTGCCTTTTTGCTTCCTAGAAGTCCGTTTCCTGAGACTCGGGCGTCGTCCTCTACGCCGCACTGACACTCAGAGTTCCTCGAACTCGACCCCTGCAACGGCCGCTCCGGAGCTCTGACAAATCACAGGTTTATGCGAATGCGCTCCCGCTCAAACGTTACGGTTTCCATAGTAACGTTTCCTCTGTGTTCAGGGAGCTGCATAACGAACGGTCCACGTACAAGTGAAACTCGGAAAATTATTTAAATATCGTGCAAAAGTTCATTTATTTCAGTGATGCAACTTAAAAGGTGAAACTTGTATATGAGAGACTCATTACATGCAATGCAAGACGGKTCAAGCCGTGATTTGTCATAATTGAGATGATTATGGGTTACACCTCATGAAAACCCCAAATCCACAATCTCAGAAAATTTTATTATTATATGAAATCAATAAAACAAGGACCTCTGAAAAGTCTAAGTATGCATATGTACTCAGTACTTGGTTTGGGCCCCTTTTGCAGCAGTTTCCGCCTCAGTGCGGCGTGGCATGGAAGCTTTTTTTCTTGCTTTCAGCAGACAAAAAGGACTTTGGATCACTGAGCAACAGACCAGTTCTTTTTTTTTTTTTTCCTTTAGCCCAGGTAAGATGATTGTGACGTTTGAAGCCCATGTCCAGGATCCATCAGTGTGTGGTGGCTCTTGATGCGCTGACTCCAGCCTCGGTCCACTCCTTGTGAAAGTCCCCAACACTTTTGAATGGCCTTTTCCTGACACTCACCACCAGGCTGCGGTCATCCCTGCTGCCTGTGCACTTTTTTTCTTCCACAGAACTTTCTATTAATGTGCTTTTGATACAGGGAACATCCAACTTCCAGGTAAACTGTGGGAACATCCAACTTCTTTTGCAATGATCTTTTGAGGCTTTCCCTCTTTGTTATGGAGGATGTCAATGATGGTTTTCTGCACAACTGTCTGTCTTTCCTATGATTGTGCTTCTCACTGAAACAGACTGAGAGACCATTTAAAGGCTCAGGAACCCTTTGCAGGTGTTATGGCTTAATTAGCTGATCAYGGCTTGAACCATCTTCCTTTGCATGTAATTAGTTGATCTCGTACATTAGTTTCACCTTTTAAGTTGCATTACTGAAATAATATATTGCATGATATTCAAATTTTTCGAGTTTCACCTGTATACAGTGGAACCTCGGATTGCAAGTAACTTGGTTCTCTGCAAGACACAAAGATTTTTAATACATTTTGACTTGAAAAACAAGCATGTCTTGGTTTACGAGTGCCAAGTTTTGACACACACGCACGCACACTCTTTCACCTTTATAACCCTCCTCCCCGGCTTCACACAGGTTCTTTTGTTGTTGTTTTTTTTTACTTTACAGCAGTGATTTCGTTAGTATGCGCTCACGCGAGTGTCATTAGAGAGTTTTTTTTTCCTGTTAAAACAGTGTTTCCGTTGTGTGTGTTTGTTGTGAAACTTAAGAAGCGAGGTGGGGGGAGGGAGGAGGAGTTTTACTGTGTAAGGCGAGGCGATGGAAGGGGCTAATTCCACACACACACACGCACATACACACACATACACGGCGCCTGCGCGCACAAACGGAAACACTTATCTGTTGGGATTTATTTAAACTTTTTTTAAAGGTAAAGTGCAGGTTAATTTATTTTTTTTTACTTTATATATTGTATTCATTATTTTTCTGTATTTATTTTTTTGGGCTGTGGAACGAATTGAGTTTATTATTTCTTATGGGAAGATTTGATTTGGTTTACGAGCCCACTTCCAGAATGAATTATGCTCGTAATCCAAGGTTCCACTGTATTTCCAAAATCCTAAAAAAGCAATACAGATCAGATAGGATCTAATAAGATGCTTTTTAGACCATTAGTAATGATCTGATAAAGTGCTGAAAAACAGACTTTTTTTGTTCCTTTTAAACGTAGAACACAGATCGTAGGTGTGGAGACGTATTTTTGTAAGGAGACATTTACGTAACTTATTTACTTAAAGCGCCTGCGGTTTAAATCCATGGCAGGTTGCTCGCAGGAAGATTAACATAAATCCGCTGAGGTTTCGAAATGGGAGGCGAAGACGACGAGTAACGAGAGCGGCGCATAGGAGGAGCATGGAACGCACCGTGCCGACAATCGTGTAAATAAACAAACAAACAAAAAAAAACACTAAACTGTTGATATTTATTTAGCTGAACTTGCAAATGTTAAGCAGCTGTCTACCACAGCTGTTGCAGAAATTACAACACTGCCACCTGCTGGACTGGAGTTTGGAGCAGAAGACTGGCAGCGGAAGAAATGCAGCTTCTTGAGACGAACCAGGGAACGCTCATTAGTGCAACTTTTTAAACATTTAAGCCTGGAAATTTTATGTGTTCTTGCGCACGTCATCCGGTCGAAGAGCGTCATACACTCCACCTGGCCTCATGACTTTTTCAGTTCCCACACCGCAGGGTCAGATCCGTACGCGCACATTTTTAATGTGAGACTCTGTGACCTCCAACAGGTTTGTATGATCAGGACTGTAGGTTTTCCCGGCGTGTTGCTTTTATCTAGCGGGACACATTTTAAACGTGACGTTAACATCGTTTCCACTGATGTGTGCTCATGTCACGTTCCCCGAGAGTTTGACCTCTTGTTTTCGTGTGTGTGTGTGTGATCCCAGACGTCCCTGCTCAGGAGCAGCCGGATTTGTTCCTGAAGAAGCTGCAGCAGTGCTGCACCGTGTTCGACTTCATGGA
Source organism: Clarias batrachus (assembly GCA_003987875.1). Classification (NCBI taxonomy): domain Eukaryota; kingdom Metazoa; phylum Chordata; class Actinopteri; order Siluriformes; family Clariidae; genus Clarias; species Clarias batrachus. The sequence continues at coordinate 35,568 of QMIH01001111.1, read as the reverse complement.
CACGCTCTCCGACCTGAAGATGAAAGAGTACAAGCGCTCGACGCTCAACGAGCTGGTGGACTACGTGACGGTGAGCCGAGGCTACCTCACCGAGCAGGCCTACCCCGAGGTCGTCAAGATGGTGAGCTCCAGAATTATTGGCACCTCTGTGTTTATTTATTAAGCTAATCATCTCAGCTAATACTGACGTAAGTACCTTCTTAAGTAAAAAAGCTTTTTAAAAGAATTTAACAATGCTGCACAGCATAAGTATTGGCACCCTATGAACGAATCATCGGTTTGTAACCTGTGAGGAATTCTGTCATCTCGTCCAACCTGACGTGTCTTGAGCTAAAAATGTGATTTAAAAAATGTATATAAAATTTTTCTAATTGAATAACTAATAATAAACATCATCAGCTAGAACATTAAGTTGTATGTTTTTAATTCCCTCAAAAGGCTCATATTTAAAATATGTAAATGTTTTTATAAGATTTTTTTTTTTTCATAAGAGCACCCTTGCTTTCTCTTTTTTTATATAATTCTTTTTTATCTATATATTGTGATAAATATTTTATATTTATTTATTTATCATATGTATTTAATTATTTCAATATTTCTAAGCCTTTAGCTTCTAAGATTCAGTTTTAATAACCGTTTACATTAACACCAATAATTTCTTTATCATCAAAAATTATTCTCTAACACCATGATTTTTAAATAAATGTCTGCCCACTACCCTTCACCCCCCCCCCTTTTTTTCAGGTGTCTTACAACATTTTCCGCACTCTTCCACCCAGCGACAGTAATGAGTTCGACCCAGAGGAGGATGAACCCACTTTAGAGGCTTCGTGGCCACATTTACAGGTGTGTGTGTGTGTGTGTGTGTGCGTGTGTGTGTGTGTGTGTGTGTGTGTAAGAATGAGAGTGAGTGATTATTGAAGTTTCGGTGCGGTAGTGTAGTAATCAGCCCTGTTGCCTTGCATCTCCAGGTCCTGGGTTTGATTCCCACCTCAGGTCAGTGTGTTGCTTGTTCTCCTGTGCTTGTTGGGTTTCTTCCCACAGTCCAAAGACATGCAGATTAGGATAATTAGTGTTCTCAAATTGGCCTGTTTTAATGTTTGAATGGGCAATTGAATGTTAGCCGGAGGTTCTACCACAGTTGTACAAATACGATGGTCACCAACGGCCTCCACAGTCCCTACTTGGGTGGATTACCCTAGTGACACACACGTTTCTGTCTGCAGAGTCGTGTCTGGTCCGACCCTCGGCGCNACACACACACACACACACACACACTCACTCTCTCTCTTCTCTCATGCTTCTTCCTCTGGTAGATATTTTGAGGAGGAACTCACAGGCAGCTCAGCTTTAAGTTGTACTTTGGTTGCCTCGGTGCTCCTAAAACCACACATGCGCCCCCTGGTGGCAGTATTTTCTCACAGCAATGTGTGGCCAAATATCACCAAATGTGTAACACCAGTTTACACTTGATGCTCCGTAATCTTCCAGACAGACATGCTGGATTTCTTACCTCTGGGTCATGTGGGATGAAGCGAGGTGTGTGGGCGGAGCTAAATACAGCGTGTCTGTTTTCTCGCCTACACCCCGAGCTCTCGTTTCGTCTCCGCGCTCTTGAATTCGAACCAAACCCCAAACATCTTCGTGTCCATTTAGTTTGGCCACATATGCAGGATACGAGACGCTGGATCTCATTTGCTTGTCATTTGGTGTATAAAAAAAAATAAAACTTTGATATCCAATTTCCCTCTCTGACTGAAAGTATTGGCGCCCACTTTGCTGATCAAATCTGTTAGTGTTACGTGGTGCACTTTACTGGAGAAGTGCTGTTTGTTAATTAGTTATTAGAGCTCTAACACGTGCACTCTCTCACTCTCTCTCTCTCTCAGCTGGTGTACGAGTTCTTCATTCGCTTCCTGGAGAGTCAGGAGTTCCAGCCCAGCATTGCCAAAAAGTATATAGACCAGAAATTTGTCTTACAGGTGAGTCCAGAGACCAGACCTCGTCTCAAACACGATCGTCCTGCCATGGTCCTAGCAGCTGGTTAATCTTTTGTCTCTCGTCTCTCTTTTTTTTTGTGTCTCTGTGTGTGTGTGTGTGTGTGTGTGTGTGTGTGTGTGTGTGTGTGTGTGTGTGTGTGTGTGTTCCTGAAGCTGCTGGAACTGTTCGACAGCGAGGACCCGCGGGAGAGAGACTACCTGAAGACAGTCTTACACAGAATCTACGGCAAATTCCTGGGGCTGAGGGCTTTTATACGAAAACAGATAAATAATATTTTTCTACGGTGAGCGATTCGCACCGCGGCCTCATTATAAGCTGCTCCTTTATAAACCTGTGACGTGTGCAATAATCGGTAACATATGGATTTGAATGTTGGTGTTCTTTCTCTCTCTCTCTCTCTCTCTGTAGTTTTGTTTATGAAACCGAGCACTTCAACGGAGTCGCCGAGTTGCTGGAAATTTTGGGAAGGTAGGTCTCCAACCAGTGCACGAATCGTCAGCACCTGTTTCCAGAACACATTTGTGTGTGTGTCATCATGTGGTTTTTTTTTTTGTTTGTTTGTTTTTTTCTTCAGCATYATCAACGGCTTTGCTTTACCTCTGAAAGCTGAACACAAGCAGTTCCTGGTGAAAGTGTTGATTCCTCTGCACACAGTCCGGAGTCTCTCGCTCTTCCACGCACAGGTTTGTTTGTTTGTTTGTGCAAATGAAATGCGTCCATTTCGGTGCTTTTTTCCAGTAATCCATCTACTTTTTATGATCTTGGGATGAATAAAAGTGCATGTACAAGTCCTGGTACTGATGTTATTAACTCCACCTGTCTTTATCGGAGTGGGCGGGGTTTCACCAATGTATAGGGGGGGATTTCGTCAGCATGGCGGGAACAAAGCAAACATAAGGAAGCGACATAAAAAAATTTTTAAAAATGAAATAAAAAGTGGGTAAATATAATGCCGTTTAGGAGCAACACGAGTGTGATTTGCACTGTGATTAAACTCACGGTTTGAGATTTGATGCCAAACCATGATGGGACCGCCGCGTATGGATTATGGATCATCTACTGCCCGCTACACCAGGCTAGCGATATTCGATGCAGTACTCTCTCTCGCTCTCTCTCGCTCTCTCTCTCTCTCTCTCCAGTGAGCTGAGGCTAAACAGCCGATCTGCAGCGTCGCCAGCATAGAAATTCTGTGATGTATTCAACACTTTATTATATTAAAGACTTTGTGTTGGAGGATTTTGTGATTCTCAGGCACAGCTCTTAAGTCCTCTGATCAGATCTAATGTACGCCAGAACTCTTGAGAGAGAAAGAACCGAGCCAGCGATGTACGTTTAAACCTTGCATTGCGAGCGTAATGCTTGTAATCCAGAGCACTCGTATATCAAAGCAATTTTTTTTAAGGCGATTTTTTTTCCACAATGGAAAAATATTCATATAAAAATGACTCGTCCAAAATATAAAACAAAACAAATTAACTTAACGTGCACTTTAGTTTTGAATAAAGAATCGTGACTGGTGTGAGGGAGACGAGAGAGAAGAGGAGGAGGGGTTATGGTGTAGGGCGACTTTCTCACACACACACACACACACACACACAATCTTCTTCTTTTTGCATGACTTTAACAAGGAACTTCTCTAATGTCACTCGCTTTTGCCTCCTTTTGAGGGTTTTGCAGAAATCTCGCGCACTGCTACGAATTTGGACACTTGGACACAAGGCGGAAAAAACGCATCAAACACAYGTGGTTACAATGTTATAATTAAACAGCACACGCGTGAACGGATGTGGACTACACAAGTGATGCACGCGCACTGAGACCGAACATGGGAGACGATTACCCACAATCCTACAGCATGCACGAGAGACAGAGAGAAGAACCATTGGCTCATGTGACGTGATCATGTGACGCTCGGCAGACAAAGCGTATACGTTCTGCTCCTATAACAAGACCTCTCCCGTTCACCAAGTTAAAATTTATTACGAAATCTTTACTCGTCTTGCAAGACACTCGAGTCACTCCTGATCCAAGGTTCCACTGGATCGTGATTCTTTCGTGCGGCGATGCTCTTGCATTTGAGGTGGGAACATGTTGCAGTTCCTGTATAATCCTGTATTCTCTTGAAGCTATTCACACATTTAATCAGGATATTTGTAGAGTTGCAAGCCGAATCGAATCGGCGCCCCGGTATCGTGATATTGCATCGCTTCGTCCCTGGAGATCTCCGTCTCTACTAGACTCAGCTGTGTAAAACATCAACTCCTTTTATGGACTTATATTTATTGGTACTCAGGACGCCGGATTAAGGATTTGATTTTGCCGGGCATTGTGTGTGTGTTTGTGTTTTGATGCTCAGCTGTTTTGTTTCTGCTCTGTGTGTGTGTGCTGCAGTTGGCGTATTGTATTGTACAGTTCCTAGAGAAAGACCCCACATTAACAGAACCAGTGAGTACCCTGTGCACCTTCACTCCACCCCTTGTCCTATGTCATTTTTTTTTTTTTTTTTTTTTTTTCCTCTTGACGTCTTTCTCCTTCCTGTGTGCAGGTCATCAGAGGACTTCTCAAGTTCTGGCCAAAGACGTGCAGTCAAAAAGAGGTGCGTTTATTTATGAGTGACCGAACAAGATTAACAAAAAAGTTTTTTAAAAAGGATGAAGTGAATGCCTGTACAGAGGTCTCGGCTCTAACGCGTCTGCACGGTTGCAGGTGATGTTCCTGGGAGAGCTGGAGGAGATCCTGGACGTGATCGAGCCCACGCAGTTCGTGAAGATCCAGGAGCCGCTGTTCAAGCAGATCTCCAGATGCGTCTCCAGCCCTCACTTCCAGGTGAGCGACACGACGCCACGCCCGGCTGGAGTTAACCGGGGTTAGGTTGAGAAATCATTGGCTAGAAATGACGTGTGTGTGTGTGTGTGTGTGTGTGTGTGTGTGTGTGTGTGTGTGTGTGTGTGTGTGTGTGTGTGTGTGTGTGTGTGTGTGTGTGCAGGTGGCAGAGCGAGCGTTGTACTACTGGAATAACGAGTACATCATGAGTCTTATCGAGGAGAACTCCAACGTCATCCTGCCCATCATGTTCTCCAGCCTGTACAGGATCTCCAAAGAGCACTGGAACCCGTGAGTGCATAAACACACACGCACGAGTATGAATGTGTCCTGCACTGTTTCTGGCCTGCTGTAAGAGAGAGAGTGTGTGTGTGTTTCTCTATGCTCAGGGCCATCGTAGCTTTAGTGTATAACGTCCTGAAAGCCTTCATGGAGATGAACAGCACTTTGTTTGATGAACTCACTGCCACCTACAAGTCTGATCGCCAGAGGTAACACACACACACACACACACACACACACACACACACACACTCTCTCTCACTCACTCACACATTTTCTTTCTGATTTTCAGTCTGTCTGTCTCACTCCTTCTCCCTTTATCACTGTATTCTCTCTCTCTCTTTGATCTTTCAGTCTCTTACCTCGTCCTTCATTCTGTCTCAGTTCCTCTGCCAGTCTCTCTTTCAGTTGCTTTCTCTTCTTTTACATTTGTGTGCTCTCTCTCTCTCTCTCTCTCTCTCTCTCTCTCTCTCTCTCTCTCTCTCTCTCTCTCTCTCTCTCTCTCTCTCTCTCTCCCCCTTTCATCAGTTCCTGGTATCAGTCACTGTTTCTTTCCTTTTCTCTCTCATTCAGTCTCTCTGCTCTCCATCCATCTCTTTCTTCAAGTTGCAGTTTCTTGCTTTTCCTTCTTTTTTAAATTTCTTTTCTCTCTTTCTCTTACAGTCATTAGTTTTCTCTCAGTCACAATTGCTTTCTCTCTTCTTCTCTCTCTCTCCCTCTCTATCTCTCATTACTTCTCCCCAGTTCTCTCTCACTGTGTCTCTCATGCAGCTGCTGTCCCTCATTTAGTCATGATCGCTTTTTCTCTCTCCCTCTCTGAGTCTTTTACCGTGTCCCTTATTCTCTCTCTCTCTCTGATTCCATCTCGTTCAGTCTGTCTCCCTTTCATGATAATTTTTCACCTTCATCTCACTTTGTCTCCATACATCTCTCTCTCATTTTCTCTCATCTGTCTTTTTGTTGATTTGTCTCACCCCATCCGCATTTCTCACTATAATCCAGTCTCTTGCTTTTTTTCATTTGTTTTCTCTCTCTCTTTGTAACACWGTTGCTGTTTCTTTATTCCTCTCTCATTTATCCGTTTTCTCTCTCATTCACTCTCCTCCTTTCCGCCTTTCTCTTCCCCTCAATCATCAGTTTGTTTCGTCTCTTTCTCTCATTTATTCCCTCAGCTTTTTCTTTTTTTCAGTTTCTCTCTCTCTGTCAATTATCTGCTTTCTCTCTCATTCAGTCACAATTGTTTTTTGCTGCACCAGTGAGACTCACACGTCTCCTCTCGATCTCGTTCACAGAGAGAAGAAGAAGGAGAAGGAGCGAGAGGAGTTGTGGAAGAAGCTGGAGGACCTGGAGCTGAAGAGAGGCCTGCGGAGCGACGCCATTATTCCCACTTAACGCTGCCCCGCCTCTCGCCCTGCCCCGCCCTGTCCCCTCCCCCATCCGGAACACACTCCCACGTCTCCGGGCCACGCCCACGCAGGCCTTCTCGTTTTTGTTTCCGTTCACGTTTATTTCCTGATTGATTTTCCTTTTTTTTTTTTTTTTTTCTGTATCGTGCGACTTACTTTACTGTAGATTTCCGTCGTCTCTCATTATTTCAGCGACACTGTAAATATTTTTTCCTGCTATATATTTTTTTTTTCCCTTCGAGAATATTACACTGAAAATGAAAAAAAAAAAGGACTTTAGAAAAAAAACAAAACAAACAACGGAGTAAAAAGAGCTCGCTCGTCTGACTGGGAGCGAGGGATGGACGTGATCGGACGGTGGGATTCGAACCGGACTGCTACTGTGGAGAGAGAGAGGGGAAGAGAAATCGTCTAGGAAAAAGAAGCCTCACCACTGTCGTTGAAGGAGAGATCAGTTCCCGCTAACGCTCGTCCAGACACACCGTCTCTCTCTCTCTCTCTCTCTCTCTCTCTCTCTCTCTCTCTCTCTCCCTTTCATCTTGTCCCTGATTAAATTCCTCAGAATCAATTAATAGCAGAGTCCTTAAAGTGAAAAGCTACATTTCTAACCAACACCCTTCCCCCCCCCACCCACACACGCACACACACACCTACCAGCTCATTAACAAACTTTTTTTCCTAATTTCTCGGTGCTGCCAGGATTCCACACATTTTCTTTTTCTCCTTTTTTTTTGGTCTGTCCTTCCATTCTCCTCTCTTGATTCTGCACCAGTCTGGCACTGGTACCAGTAAACCCCCCCACATACACACACACACGCCCCCCATTGCTGCTGCGAAGACACCGAGGAGCCAGCGTCCCAGCGCCAAACCTGAGAAGCTCATATTGTTGGTGTGTGTGTACGAGTGTGTGGTGTGTGTACGAGAGTTTCTTACAGTGTTAAATATCGTACCTGAATGCAGCTCACTGATCTGTTGTCGATTGAACTATTAGAACCTTTAGCGCATTTATAAATATATATAAATATATAAATATATACATCTATTTTTCTTTAGGGACGGTCACAGAGTGTTAAATACGTATTACTGAAACACCACTCGCTCTTTAATTTTCTTTGTGTTTTGTTTTTGTTTTGTTTTGTTTTTTTCTCCTCTTTCTCCATTTTTACTCCTTATGTTCAGATTTCGGCCTGGAATTGTTTTAGTTGTGTAGAAGAGCAGCGAGAGAGAGAGAGAGGGGGATTGTGGGATTGTGGAGGTCTCTGACTCAACCAGACTGTTTTGTTTTGTTTTGTTTTTTTGTGGTGAGCCTCGAATTAAATGATGACCGAAAGTCAAACTGGGTTGGAGAAATGACAAATGTTTAATTATTTTAAAAATAAAGACATATTAAATTAAACCTGTTTTGAGATAAAAGGGCGTTGCATTATAGTCTTATTTGTGTGTGTGTGTGTGTGTGTGTGTGTGAGAGAGAGAGAGAGAGAGAGAAATGCTCTGGACAGGCCTTATCAATATAATTGGAATAAAATGGAATTTTTTAAATAAAAAATTGTAATTTCTAAAATCTCATTCCAGCCTCGTCCACTATAACGGACGACGGATGTCACCTGTTTCGTGTTTAATGGCTAAAGATTAGACTGTTGTAAAGTCCCTCCATGAGACCGAACACCCGAATTAGGGTTAACATTTAAATTAGGGTTTAGAGGTTGAGGTTCGTGTCAGTTCGTGTTTAGGGTTTCGACGCTATACCATGCCTGCGGTTGAAATTAGACGTAGGGGTCTAAACATTGGGGGTATATTTAGTCTTAGGATTTTATAAGCTAGGGTTCAGTCTAACAGTTAATAAGATTAGGGTAAGGGTTCGAGCTGACGTTTAGGTTTATAAACGTTAGGCCTAGACTTGACACCTGAGTCTCGACCTGAGCGACTGAAGCAACCCCGGATCATAACCCCTCCTCCAGAGGCTTGTACGGTGGACACTATGCATGATCGCTTCATGCGCTTCCCTTCTCACCTTGCCGCGCCCAGCACTCTGGAATAGGGTCAATCTGGACTCATCAGGTCACATGACCTTGCATCGCTCCAAGGTCCAGACTTTATTCTCCCTAGCAAACTGAAGCCTGTTTAGTCTCACTGGTTTTCTTAAGACGCTGAAGCTGTTTAGTTCAAGTCCCTCGAGTTCTTTTTGTTTTGTTTTTTTAATTCAATTCAATTTTATTTCTGTAGCGCTTTTAACAACGGTCTCATCATCTCAAAGCAGCTTCACAAAATGAAAAGAAAATTTAAGGAAGTGTGTATGTGTGAGAAAAATGTGTTTAGATATTAATGAGACTGTCCCTGATGAGCGAGCCGAGGGTGATGGCGACGGCGGCAAAGAAAAACTCCCTGAGATGGCAATTTTAGTAGTTTCAACTCCTTAGTTGTTTTCTTTGCTTGATGCAGGACAATCATCTGATTGTCTTTTGGAACAGAAGAGCACCAGGATGTGTCTCCTGATGCGGCTGTTTAAGGAATGAGAAACTCCTCAGACGACGTGTCGTAGATGAACCGCTCTAATCACGGCAGTAATCATCCGGCGGACGTCTCGTAACTGTTTGCTAAGTTAAATCCAGGTAGTGAAATTGAGCAACGAATATATTTTTTTGTATATTTTGAGACAATTAATAATGAAGAATATATCACTGTATGGTCTTGTACAGGGAAACAGTTTGCAGTGATGGAACTAAATATCCAGAGTCTCAGCTGTGGAAGTGGGAATTTGGACTAAAAGGACAGTTAAGTGTGTTACCCCTAACCCAGGTGGTGTACTGTACGCTGTCATAGTAAAACTCCATACAGGGTTTTGCCCCGGGGTCAGGTGTGACGTTCTGAGCTTTAGGTGTAGTAGGTGATGTACAGTGGACGAGAATCAGCTGAAATTGAACCCGGAGGTTTAGTTGCTCTGAGTTAAAGAGCTTGCCGGTTGCTTTTCATCTTCATAAGGCCGTGAGTCAGACTAAATATCAGTCTTTCATCTTAACAACCTTTTGCTGTGCACTGGATCATCTGTTCAAGCAACATCTGTTCAGCCAACATCTGGCCATGTAAGAGTTTCTGATATTGTGTGAACTTCCCCACGCCCCCATGTCCATAAAACAAACCCCCTCATTGTGCTTCTTCGTTCCTTATATGGTAATACTTCCTATAACCTGGACAGAGTGTTTGCACACTCACTCACACACTCTGGGCAGTTTGGGAATGCCAGTTAGTGTAATATACATGTCTTTGGACTGTGGAAGGAAACCGGAGAACCCAGAGGAAACCACCAAGCACGGGGAGAACATGCAAACTCCACGCACTCAGACCTGAGAAGGGAATCGAACCCTGGACCCCATCAAGCAACAGACGGTGCAAATACAGTAGTATGTCGCCTAAAGGGTATCAAATCCCTTTGTTCCACCAAAGTTAACCAGGTGCTAGTTCATGTCTGCTGTTATCGCTGGATCAATAGCGAACCTCCGAAGAACTTGCTTTGTTTATCCACAAGCTAGAGAGTCACGTCTTTATGCCACTGTATATACGTCTCCACTTTCCCACAAATGCTAGCAAAAAAAGAAAGCACAAAAACAATGATGGTGAATTGAGTATGGCTTTGCGAGCAGTTCTCCTGGCGTCAATATTATTACTAGAAAGCATTTGAGTTGCCCATTGCATATGGTGTCCTTTTATTTTTATTTTTATTTTTTTAAAGCTAGATATTTCACTAATTTTTATAGACGGGTGTGGTAATCCCGCTCCCAGACCCTGATGTTAGTGGTCCTTTGTTCAAGCTCATCAAAGTGTCATTGCCGCCATGGAACCGGTTTGGTGGAAAAGAGTTCAGGATCCCAGTCACACAACAGTCCCTTTGTTGCTGACAGGAAACAGGAAATGATGTCACAATAATGAACAATTTCTTTCTAAAACTTTTTCAACCCCAAGTAAACTTTAGGCTTTCTGAATGTGGTGTGTGTGTGTGTGTGTGTGTGTGTGTGTGTGTGTGTGTGTGTGTGTGTGTGTGTGTGTGTGTGTGTGTGTGTGTGTGTGTTCAGTAGATTTGGGAGAATCAAGGGTAAGTGAGAATTTTAACAAGTGATTTAAGAGGAAAACAAACAAACAAAAACATTGAAAGCACCTTTTAAAGAGCAGGRGGTCTATAAAATGTCCAGGAAAAAACACATTCATGTGACATACAGGTAATATCAATTGTTCTTGAATGTTGCCATTTTGAATTACTTATCAAAGTGGGGAAAAAAAGCTTTGGCATGCAAATGTTGGGTATCTTCAATAACGCAGAAATTCCTGTATGTAGCCACTAGAGGGCAGCAAAACCAAACGTTTCAGACTGTTAGCAGTTTTTTTTTTTTTTTTAAACAAATGAATCAATAAAATAAAGTGCTGCTTAACAGAGCCCAAAGCCACAACCAGTGGTTTGTGCATTATATTTTGAATGTGCTGCTTGTCTTGAATTTTTTTGAATTTGAATTTGCTGCTAAAACTAAAATGCTAATCCTGCTAATCCTTAGCGCCTCTGTTTCCATAACCAGGCCTTCCCATTGTTTGTGTTTATAATGTGTATAATTTTTTTTTYTCTCAGTTAAAAAGTTAGATATACACCCTAAAACTTACAYTTATTCACCTTCATATCTGACCTAAGGGTGTGCAAACTTTTGGACTCAACTTACTGTATATACTGTAGTGCAGTAAGTGTTGGGTCGAGTAGTGCTTCCAGTCCATTAACTGGAGTGGAGGTTTAAAGAAGCTCTGCTGCAATTTATTGCTCTGATTGGCACATCAGGCACTCGATCTYGGACACAAGTGTAATTTGCAGATTGCTTTTACCTCAGCAGCCRCCATTATTACTCCTGATGGAGGAAATGCTGCCAAACACGCTTTCACCTTCGCCAGCACGCCGCGAGCTGCTACGCTACACATCTCATTATATCGTTTAATCAAAAATCCTTTATGACTCGATGAGCAGACTGTTAGTCCATGTGCTGGACCCGCACTCTGATTCACATACTTCTACAGTAACACCTGCAAGAAGATCATCCCTCATCGTCATCATCATCATCATCCAAATGCAGATCAGACACTATAGAGGAAATCAGGGCAACTATGAGGAAGGAAGAAAAAAAAAGTACAGATAGAGAAAAGGAAGCACAGATGTTTAGAAGTTCAAAAATTAGTATTGATTTTTTTTGTTTGTTTTTTTTTTAAATAAAGGGACGATGTTGAGTCAATGATCAAAATGAAGTTTGAAGATACAGTAAAGGAAGGAACCTGTTAAGAGCTCAGCTGTAATGAAGGAGGAATGTTTAATAAAAACGAAATCCAGTGCAGAAAAACGGACAGAAGAAACGAAAGAATGAAACTTCCAGAATAAGAAAAGGAAGTGAAAAGGGAAGGAGGAAAGAGTTTCCGGAACATTCTGAAAGTCGTTTTAAAAGAAAGTCATTTTTAAAGGAAGTGATGAGACAGACAAACGTTTAAAAGAAAGGAAGGTCATTTACGCAGGAAGGGAGGAAGTAAAGTTCAGTTCAGCGTTTATTCATCACACCTCCATCAWTAAATTATTCTTAATTCTGTGCATATCCAAACTTTTTTTTATTTAAGGCTGGAGTCAGAGCTCAGTGTCAGYCATGATACAGCACTCCTGGAGGAGACAGGGTTAAGGGCCTTTCTTAAGAGCCCGACAGCGGCAAGCTGGAGGAGCTGGGACTCGAACCACTGACCTTCCGATTAGTAACTCGGAACCTTAACATTCTGAGCCTCCACAGCAGTGAGGATGTTCAAGAACGGATGTGAGGACAAGGAGGGRAAAAAGTGTGACCTATTAGGCAATGAAAAACTTTTGGGTGGTTTCTGGACTATAACAGTTTCACCATAAAGAAGGAAGAAGGATAAAAGAGAGACGTTTAGGATGATGAAGTTCTCATAGTTTGTAAGGTAGTGATGGGGAAAAGGAGCCAGTTTAAAGGGAAGGAAAGGGATTCAGAGAGGAAGGAAGGAGATATGGAGTTTGRAAAAAAAATGAAAGGATGGATGGAAATATGTTTRTAGGAAAGAATGAGGAATATATAACAGATGTTTGGAAGGAAGGACGCGTGGATGTCCTGTGAAGCTCGAAGGAAGGAGAAACATTTTAGAGTTTTTGGCAATAAGTGCATAACGGCCAGTTCCACTATGAGGAATGGAAGGAGGGAACTTTTGCAGGGAGGATGGGACTGAGGAGAAGATGAGAAAGGAAAAGAAGTCTGAAAGAAATGAATGGGATTTTCAAAAGGAAGAAGAAGAGAGGTGTAAAAGGGAATGATTAATGTTGGACTCAGGATTTTCTAAGGAAGTGTTTTATTCGCAATGATACACTTTTGAAACTTTTGAAAAAAGTTTTTAAAATTTTTTTTAATAGGTTCATCAGGAGCACTAGTACGTGCTAATTTATAAGACTTTATATCTGCTTTCTTGATGGTACACAATAGAGAAGAACATCAGCGTGCACATGTGTTTAATACAGCAGCTCTTCTTCCCCTTCGTTTTGGGTCGCAGTGTGAGACGAGACCCTGCAGATCACCCGTGACCCTGACTTGGGAAGCGAGGGATTCGTGTTATTTTGAAGCTCCTGAAGCCTTATGGAAGGTTACGGCTTTCCCACTGCTCCCCTTAAAATAACACCCGTGGCCCACACACTTGCCTCTGCTGCTTTACGACCGAATGTCTCGCTGCGCTGTTGTGTAACAGACCTTTAATCACTTGCGGCAAGTTTAGTTTTTATTCTAGAACGCAAAAAAGAAAAGGAAGGATATTGATTGAGTTTACACTTTGCGGGTTCGACCTGAGGGTACGTGAGAGTCGCAGAAAAGTGCCTTATGTTGATTATTGTCCTAGAACTGCATGACATGGAGGGAACTCAAATGTGCTTGCAGTTCGAAACCAAAGAATCGGAGCGTTCGAGTCAAACCGGGACTTTGATGATTTGACAAGATTTCTGGTCAAATTGATCGACATTTACAGAATCTGATAGAACGTTCTACCTCTACCAATAATGTCCAGGCATTAGTGAAACTCTGGGATGAGTGCATTAGTGTAGCAGCGGATTATATAGAGACATAAAGGGGGTTTTTACTGATCTGTTATTCTACTCAGTCAAAAGTCCCACTTGAACACCTCTCACATATTGTTTATTTCTTTGTTGTTGTTGTTGTTTTAACCAAACCATTCTTTGACCATGTCAGAATGATGCATGTTYGTCATGTGATACAATAAATTTAATCTGATCTCTAAACAATGCTTTATTTCTGTCCTGCTATCCTACTTGATCATTTCCTCACTGTTGGTCTGTTTTTTGTGTCGAAGGAAGTTGTGTAGGCTTGTGAATATTAAAAGCTCTCCCGACTGAAACAAGTCTCATCACCTCTCCTTCTGTTGCTTTACTAACTCCAGCACTTTATACACATGATGYTTTATTCCCAGATGATCCGTTCGCATCCCACTGCTTTCTATCATCGGACTCAGAAATGTATCCCGGGATCAGTGGGTTTAAGGCGAGACATTGTGGGCAGAAAGAGTTTCGCTTGCTTTGCATAAATACATGTAAATGTAAGATCTAAGATGGACTGGGAGAACTGTTCTCGACCCACCTTTAAAAGAATTACCATACGGACCTGCAGCGTCTCCTGAGAAATCGTTCTCGATGATATAACGACTGAACAAGGTCAGGACCAAAGTAGCGGAATTTTTGCTGCTTCTTTTCTCGGACTCAACTTTTTTTTTTTTTTTTTTCTTGTCTCTCTCTGCACCTCTGAGCATCGTAAATGTCTTAACACACTTAATGCACTCGCCAGACTCACACAGTGAAGGCACTTAGGCATATCAGATCAGATCCCTTTGAATTCAATTAGGAGTAAATGCACGTATACAGTAAGCAACATGACAAGCGCATCTTTTTTGTTGTTCTTTTTTTCTCTTTAGCCAGAGGAGTTTTTGCACTTTGAGGATTGTAGATATGAACAGACCACGGTTGCGCCCAGGTACCCAGACATGCCCTGGAGTTTTATTTTCTTTATCTAGTGTCAGGAGGAACGAGAGGGAGATCGATACACCACATGTTTGCCGTTATCTTGTGAAGCAGACGTACAGGTGCGGCTCGACTTCCCTGGAGGCCTGGTTTCCTCAAAGGCATCAGATCGTTGTAGAATTTGACAAGTTGGATGTATAGTACGCATCTGTCGACTGTCTCTTTCCTCGCCTCATTAGATACCTGGCAGGGCGATTTGACGGGCCTCCAGCCATGGGAGGCAAAAAAACTAGAAATAATGATGATGTAGATCCATTGATATTCTGTTCTTCTCCAATGAGCATTTAACTGCTTTTTCACTTTAGCAGATCAGTCTCTCTGATGGGGTAAAGGTGCCATTAGCTTTGTTTTGGGAGCTATCCATGGTGCTGGGAGTGGCGCCGCAGTGGGATATGGAAGTTCCCTTAAATATTACGTTACTATATTTATAAAAAAAATTTCCCCTTTCTCTGACACACCGTATCAGATAGCTGGCACAGGTTTTACACACACACACACACGTACAGTACAGACCAAAAGTTTGGACACACCTTCTCATTCAGTACTCAGTACTGTATAGGTGTTATAGGTGTCTTAGGCGCCGTATTATCTGTAGTACAAATTTTGTTATATAAGTTTATTATGTCTGCATTATAATGTACAAGACCATTGTCACGCTCCGGGGTTGTTCGAGGCATAAACGCAGAGGATCCAGATTTTCAGGGAAACGATATATTTTATTTTTAAACATAAACACAAAACAGGGAAATAAATGAAACAAAACACTTTAATAATAAAACGGAACCAAAACACGTATAAACAAACAAGACATCCACCTTTAAACTTATTGTAACAAAT
>QMIH01001111.1:1759-20122 GCA_003987875.1 Clarias batrachus | reverse complement strand
ATTATCTGTAGTACAAATTTTGTTATATAAGTTTATTATGTCTGCATTATAATGTACAAGACCATTCCTTACAAAGATACACTAAAATTAATGAATAAATAACATTACAGCGACATATGACATGACAGACTGGTTCTCAGATGGGAAAAAAGAAATCAATAATGTAGACTCCTGGGTTTTTGCATAGAAAGGAGCGAGTGTGACAAAGTTACCAAAAGAACTGATATTCTCCAGCATGCTCAGTAAAACCTAACAGCTGTTTTACTTAGAATACTGAACACATCTGTATCGAACACCACCGCTTATGTTTCCACACCAAATATTGACCGTTTATTGTTTATTACTTAGTGCTCCCGAAAATCATGATAAATTAAAGATTTAGTTAAATCCCCAGTGCTGGGGGTTAACTAGTGAAGTTCAGAGCAGTCATCTCTTAACCCTCCTCATGTTTGCTTCTTGACAAATGTTTAGCCGCCACGTTCAAAAAGTTTAAACACAAACTTACCTATGGATTTTAAAAAAGAAAAAAGGTTTTTCTTTGTAGGACTTTATTATTGCATTAGTACATAAACATTGCTCATTTCCAAATATCAGTGTTCCACCACAAAATGAAATGTTACAGAAAAGCACTCGCATGCCAGAAAATAAAGCCACATATTATCATATAATTGATCACTTTTAGACAAAATGCAATATGGAAGCTGCCAGGTTTTGCATGTGAAAAAGAACTTTCACGTCTTGTTTATATGTTTTTTCTCTCTGCTGTTTGATCAGCAGGTGAAGGTTGACTGAACTAAGGATCCAGCGGTAGCAGCGATACTCTTTCCTCAGACTCATCTGGAGTACGTCCGCGCTCTCTCTGCGCCCTCTGTGCCCTCACACCCTCCGCTGTGGGCATTAGTGGGCAGGCGTGAAGCTCGCGTGCTGAGATTCCTCCAGAGCTGAGTGTTGTGTTTGCGTGGATCTTGACTCTGAGCCTAAAGATAGTAACGGTGGGCAGAGTTAGCATGCAATTAACGCTGGCATGAAGACAAAAAAGAGCAGAGGAGTGTTCGCTCCTAATGCCACAGAAACAATGCCTCATCGCCGTCTTACACAACAGTGCTGGCAATGATGGGAAACGTTATCGACACTCTGGCAAGCACAAGAAAACAACAACAACACAGTACTTGCAAATAAAATTTTGATTTTTGGAATGCAAGTTGTCTATAACCTTCTCTCACGTGTGCATGCCACTGATGGACCCTTCACAACTCTGCTGAGAATGTTTCATTATGAAGCGATCCATTGAAGGACTTTTTTTTCTAAACATGTGATACAGTATGTGATGCTTGTGGGCGTGGCCTGACTCACTAGCATGTGTACACATCACAAACTTGATCTTGTCATTGTTTATTGGTGTCAAAATGCAACATTGTGGTTTTACTTCTATTTTTTGGGGGGGAAAAAGAAAAAGATTTAAAAGTTGTGAAGAGTTTACCAGAGCCGATCGTTTTTCCATGTTCTACTCGCATTCACGCTTGCTTTGTGGTTTTCCGGCAGCTTCATCCTGGTGCTCTACTTCCTTTAGCTGCTGGGAATAATTCCGACATGGAAACCATAGGGAAAGAAAAACCACTCTGAGGACATTAACTCTCACCCTCCAGTAAATGATCTCACTTGTATACATTAGAAATGACATTGTGATCATAAAGACTGTGCTGCTGCGGTTCATCCAGGACCCTCATTCACAATTTATTCCAATGAACATCCTTTCAACACACTTACAGTAGTACTGAGCGTCTTTACTCTTGATTGTAACACCTCTACTATCCAGTAGCGCTGGAGGACATTGAGAGGTTTGCTTTGAGTTTGAAATGAAACTCTTGGATTTATTGGAATTTGTAATT
The DNA here is from genome assembly GCA_003987875.1 of Clarias batrachus. Taxonomy (NCBI): domain Eukaryota; kingdom Metazoa; phylum Chordata; class Actinopteri; order Siluriformes; family Clariidae; genus Clarias; species Clarias batrachus. Next base: position 18,233 of record QMIH01001111.1, on the reverse strand, counting down.
GGACTTGTTTTGGTGACAATTGAGAATTTGTAATTAAATAAATAAATAAATAAATAAATAAAAAGGCACATCAATACCCAGATGGAAAAGAATGAATCATTTCGTCTAGAAACGTTAATCTGTGGTGCAGCTGAAGTGAAGTCTTGGCCTTTGATTAGAATTAGATTGGATTTGAGTCTTGATCTTGTTTTCACTCGGTCTTGACTCCTTATTGTTTTCGTCTACATTGGTTTACTTTTGAGTCTTATTTCCTCCTCAGTGGGCTTCTCTTCTCTTTGTCGTTGTTGATCTAAATCCACATCCGGATTTATGCAAAGCTGTGTTGTGACTGTGTTAAAGTATTATACAAGTGAAACTGAATTGATCTGAACATCTTTACATCCCACACACAGACACACATGGTGTGAAATTATAGCAATAATAAAAACATTAACATCCAGACCGCCATGGTTCTGGGTTCCGCCTGTGCCCTTTGGGTGGCTCTGCTCCCCCGGGGCGTGGCTCCACAGGGCCTCCGGTGTGTGCTGTGGTGTCTGGCATGGGGACGTTGGCAGTGAATATTTTGGGTGCTGTAGGATGCGGAGCGGGGTCTCTGTAGGTTCAGACTTGTTTGTCCGGCGCATCACACAGGGTGTTTGATCAGACTGGGATCTGGGGAGTCTGGAGTCCGGGTCGGTGGCCTTGGCCTGTTTGCCTGCTGGGCGCTGTGTGTGGAATGCTGGGTTGCACTGTGTGTTCTTAAGTCCGGCATTGACTTTTTTGGGGGGGATTTGGGCTTCCTTGTTTTTTTCTGTGGAATCGGACCAGACGGGCTGGCGTTTGGTCCCAGCAGGTTTGGGCGAGCCATGATTGTCCTTTCTCAATTTGTGTAAAAGTCAACCTTTTTTTTATGAACAAGGAACTTGTGCCTTTTCGTGGTCTTCTCCAGGTGCTTGGGTTGTGATCTGCTTCAAAGATGAATACACAAACTATTCTTCTCTCCATTTTGTTGTTGTGTTGAAGTTACAGTACTACACAAACGCTTCTGTTTCTCTCTCTCTCTCTCTTTCTCTCTCTCTCTCTCTCTCTCTCTCTGAGACGGCAAGGCCACTGACTTATCGACTCGTCTATTTTTAGACACATTAGGTGTTTGATGTCTGAGGCCTTTTGATATCTAAATCTGCTTGGCGGTCAGAGAGGGAGACAGACTCGCTGGCCAATTAGCGCTGCAGTCAATGCAGAGAAATGGAGGCATGCTAGGATATGCAAGTGTGTGTGTGTGTGTGTGTGTGTGTGTGTGTGTGTGTGTGTGTGTGTGTGTTTGAGAAAGAGATAGAGAGAGAATATGAATACTGTACGGTGTGTTACGTGTCTGTGGAGGTACAGTAAGGTCACTAACTCCTCGTGCCAGAGACATTTAAAGGGGCGATTAATTATTCAACACTATACACAGATGATTCACCACCTAATATCAATCTCTCCGTGGGATTGTTTTTGTGCTGGTTTGATTCCAAAAAAACGCTTCTCTTATTCCAAAGAACTTTCCTTCCACCATCTTTGCTTCCAGTGTTCCACATGTGTGGCAAAATGTTTTAACATGAACACATTTTTCCCCTAATAGCTGTAAGTCAATTTACATAGCTGGGAAGGAACGATTCATTAGCGCTGATGTATTCCTGTTTTCCAACTGGATGTATGCATTTCTCAAAATATTACACACACGTCAACAATTCCCAGAATCAACAGGGAAACACTTAAGTAAAGGGAAGCTGGTGTATTCATTCTGAAAATGGCATAGTAAATAATGGTTAAAACAATTATTATACAAAATAAATAAAATCACATTTTATTAGTTCAATTCATGCAAAAGAGAAGTCAGACATAGACACTGGCTCTACATCTTTACATTTTTTCGTACCTGGAAATTTGTCAGGTGTATTTAATAAAGAAAATTAAATATGCAATAGTGAGTTCAAAATGAACCGCACTCCTGTTATATTAAACTTCAGCGCTTTCCGTTCGAGGCTCCTGTCTCCCCAATCAGTGCTGTGCAGGTGTGAACGTGTTACATCAGTTCATTAGCAACTGCGGGACGAGCAAAAATGGACACCACACTTGTGATTTGCACAAAAAAAGAGCAGCGTCAAGTGAATTATGTGTTTGTTTTTTTTCTGGGTGCTGAAACACCTCACCGAACAGTGTTTGGATATCTGCAAACAAAATGTGGAGCGCTACTGTAAGGAAGGTGAACGTTTCCTAAAGAGAATCATTACTGGTGATGAGACACGGATTCATCACTACGAGAATGAGAGTAAACGGCAGAGTACGGACCGGGAAACATCCTCAATCACCGACGAGAAAAAGTTGAGAAACTGAAGACTAAACTTCAGATTAAACAAAGAGAACCACTATCCGAGGTCATCATGCACATCTGCACATTTCTGCACACACTCTCGACACTCTGATCTGTTAAAGCTTCCGCTCTATAGTCCTGATCTCACTTCATCACACTTTCACCCTGAAAGCAGCGCTGCGAGGACAAAGATTCACTTCTGATGAAGAACTGAAGACAGCGGTGCATTCGTATCTCGCAGCTCAGACTGAAGCATTTTTTAATGAGAAAATACGAAAGCATTAAAAAAGCAAGGAGATTATGTCAAACAATGAAATTTTTGTCTTTTCTAAAAGTTAACTGAAATCAATACTACAGATTTAATGGTCTATTACATACACCTTACACTAAATACTCATAAGGTTTTTAATTTTGTTTTATTTTCTAACAAAAAAATGGAATTCATGTCTGATGGTCTAAACTAATTCATAGGGTTTAAATTCAACAGAGTTCAAATTCAAATTCAAAATTCAAATTTTATTTGTCACATACACAGTCATACACAGTACGATATGCAGTGAAATGCTTAGGCAACTGCCCTGACCTTATAACAAGAAAGAAACAACAAAAAAAAAAGTTACTTATCTAAGAAAGAATAAGAAAGAATATCTATATAGGAAATAAATATTAAAACAAAAGTAAATTTGACAAATATATATATGAGTAAATTTAACTAAGAAAGAATAAAATAAAATATAAAATATCTGTATGATACAAAATACAAAATATACACTAAAGGAAGATATAAGGAAAACCTAACTGTTGTAACGGGTTCGACCCATTTGTTGCACGGGCGGCACCATGAAACACAGACACGAGGCGAGATCTTAGGGGAAAAGGGTAATTTATTAGGGATAAATAAGGGAAGGAAAGGGTAAAAGGAGGGAGGATGGAAAGAAAGGGAAGGGATAAAGTGTGCACGTGCGTGGTCCGAGGCAGTGCCCAGCTGGCATGCGGGCACGCGGCTGGCGGCGGTGGGCGGAGTGGCCGAACGGAGCGCGCGAGGCAGCGCTCCTGCACGCTCCCTCTCGATTCCTCCCCGCTGTCGATGGCCGGCCTGGCCCCTCCCAGCTCTCTGTGGGCGCGGCCTCAGTCGGGAGTCTCGCTCGGACGTCCGTCGGCTGGGCGGCTTTCCCGGCTGGGATCGGCGGCCTTAACGCTGTCCTCCTCGCGGCCTTTTCTTCTTCGGCGGCGGGGACGCGAAGGCGGGCTCGACGCGGGAACGGAGGATGACGTGGGAGCTCGTGCAGCTCTTTCCCGCGCTGTCCTCAGCGCGGAGATCAAAGGGGCGGATATCCATAGTCCTTTTAAGTCTCTGGGGCACGTTCCATTTCCCACTCCTCTGCCACTCTCAATCTCCACCGCGTTACGCTCTTCTCGGACCSCGGACTAAATCCCGCGCCTTGTTTTTATAATGCGGAGCAAGCCCGAGATCCTATTAACGTTTAATCACTGCCAGCCGGCCCGCATAGGCGGCCTCGTCTCTTTGCACACATGCAGAAGGGGTGCCGCCTACCTAGGGAGCCTACGAAGTGAGCGAGGGGCGATAATAGATTTGGGCGCACGCCCATCACAGGCGCACGCCGTGACACTGTACAATAGAAAATATAGGAAAGGAGTGAACATAAAAGAACGGAATGTCCAGGGGTGTGCAAATATGCAGTAAAGTGACGTGTTAAAGTGGCTTGTGTGCATATTTAAAGTGTCTTATGTGCATAATGTACATGAGTGAGCAGGTGTGCAGTGAACACTAGTGAGCGAATATCCTGAATGTCCAGAGTGAGTGCAGAAGCATGTGTAGATGTGCAAAGTAGATCAGTGTGGTGTACTGATTAAGAGACCGTATCGCCTGCGGGAAGCAGCTCCTCCTCAGTCTCTCTGTGTTGGCCTTCAGGGAGCGGAATCGCTTTCCTGACTTCAACAAAGAGAGCAGTCCATTGCTGGGGTGGCTGATGTCCTTCATGATCTTCCTGGCCTTGGTCCAACACCGCTTGCTGTAGATCGAGTGCAGGTCAGGGAGCTCGGTGTGGATGAGGCGCTCGGCTGATCACACCAACCTTTGAAGAGTTCGTCTGTCCTGCATGGTGCTGTTCCCGAACCAGGTCGTTATGTTTCCCGTCAGGATGCTCTCTATGGTGCAAGAGTAGAAGTTCCTAAGCACCAGTCTAAAGTCTCTCAGGCGTCTGAGGTGGTAGAGACGCTGCCGGGCCTTTTTCACCACAGTGTTGATGTGACAGGACCATGACAGGTCCTGCGTGATGTGTACACCGAGGTATCGGAAGCTGTCCACTCTCTCCACTGGGCTCTTGTTGATGACGGGGGCCTGGTAGTTCCTCTTCTGCTTTGTGCTGAAGTCCACTATCAATTTCAACAGAGTTCAACAGAGCTTAATTGTCAGACAAATACACTCCCTGTTCGGTAATCGGAGCGTGAAGATGAGAAATAGAAAAAGTAGATCAGACAAAGATGAAGTTTTGTCTTAAAACGACTCCAGCGCATTAAAATTCACTTATACAGTGGGATCTCTGATTGCGAGTACTGTGGTTTACGAGTGTTCCGCAAACCGAGCAAAGATTTTTAATAAATTTTTAATCGGAAACCGAGCAAGTATTAGTTTACGAGCGCCGAGTACCACCACGGTGCACCAACAGAAACCAACGGAAACGCACCAACGGAAACGCACCAACGGAAACACTTATCTGTCTGGATTTATTTGTATGTTTTTTTTTTAAGGTAAAGTGCAAATTAATTTGTTTTATTTTCATTTTATAGATTGTATTAATTATTTTTATGTATTTATTTTTTGGGGCTGTGGACCGAATAATTTGAGTTTTCATTATTTCTTATGGGCAATGATGATTTGGTTTACGAGTGTTTTGGAACACAAGCCCACTTCTGGAACGAATTATGCTCGTAATCCAAGGTTCCACTGTACCACGTCAGCGCTGTTATTTCAGCCAAAGTGAAACTATGAACTAATCCCAGTGAAAATATAAAGTTTATCTTTTCTAATTAATATCTATTGGTACATGTGTTTGTTTACATTGAGACAGTAGCGCATTAGTAGATTATTTTAAAAGTAGATTATTAAATCCCACACATAACTGTTCATAACATCACTTTTACTCAACATTTAGATTTCACTGATGGTGCAGATTAAACTTCAGACAGAGATCTAAGGACTGCAGAAGTCTCAGTAAATTCTGTCCAGCCAGGTTTGTGTGATGTAGTGACATAATCTGACAGACAGACAGAAAATTGTTCTAAGACTGGTTTCTGGTCCTCCAATGTATAAAGCGTACAGATATCATTGAAGGAGCAAATTCTGACTAATGTACAGTCAAAACCTTTCTTTTATTTACACAGATACAGTAATGTGAACAATGTGAAAAGGAGAAAAAAAATGAATTGAAGCGTTTTTCCCTCCCAGTTTCTCTCTTTTTCCCCCAAAATGATACATTTCCCCAGAACGACGCACTAATCTCAGTTTGATTTTAGGAAAATGTAGCAAAATTAAGTTTTTTATTAGTAGTAATTGCAGAAATTCAGTAACTGGTGTTAAAAAAACAGGATGTAGTAGTTGTGAAAGCGTTTGAATAGAATGTACAAAATAATAATAATAATAATTATTATTATAGTGTTTTAAAAGTAATCCCTTCCTTAAAACCTAATGCGCATGATGCAATACTCCATCAAAAACACTGCACTCTAAAGCTCTTCTTGTCTGGGTCACGTTTTCCGCGGCTGCGTCACCTGGTCTCCATCGCGCGCGCAGGGCCAGAAGTTTCCAGAAGCGGCGCGAGACATCAGCAGCGCGGCTCGCGCGCTCCGGCTGGAGACCTAGCGCTCGATCCACCCCGGCTAGCGCGCATGCGCCTGTGGAGTGAGTGCGCCTGAGCTCGAGCGCAGAGCGAGCCAGAGAGGGAGAGAGAGAGAGAGAGAGAGATGGGGACAGAGCGCGGCGGGGCGTTACCATGAGCACGAGCCTCTCCGCCGTACCGGCGCTTCACGCCGCCGATCCGGTGCTCCGGTGAAGCGCGAGCCAGCAGCGATGCCCGGCGGGAAGAGAGGGCTCGTCGCGCCGCAGAACACCTTCCTGGAGAACATCGTCCGGCGCTCGAGCGGTGAGGAGCGCGTTTATTTTAAATACGTAAATGTTTCTGGGTGTTGTTTTGCAACGACTTGCTGCAGAACCTGGACACAACCCGAAGTTCTCCTTTAATTGAATAATAATAATAATAATAAACGGGGAGTTGACTCATGGGTGGCTCGTGCCTTCCAGGAAATCAGCTTTATCACCGGCCAAAACACACAGTACCGGTGCTGATTGTATTATTCTTAGATTATACGTATAATACAGAAAATGTGTGTGCCAAAGAAGCTACTTCTGAAGTTTATACAACATGGAGTCTTGCTTCCCTAAAAATGTAAAGTTGATAACTTAAGCCGTTTTGGGGAGATAATTTTATACAGTATGCGCCCCAAAAATGACCATTTTCATCGCTTCACACAATAATAATTTCTAATGCTGATTATACATATTTCTTGAGTATTGATAATAAAATTGGTGTAAGCCTCTAGAAGCGAATAATCTGTAAACAATTGCTGTTTACATAGATTTTTGGTAAAAGCTTAAAAGGCAAAATAATTCATATTCAAATTCCTGTTGCAATATCTTAAGAATTTAGCATTTTAGAGTAACACACTTCGTCAGGTTTATGTCTTTTCTTCTGAAATCTAACTTATCCAAGTTTCATATGAATGGAAATTAAGATCATTGAAATATTTAAATTTAAAAAAAAGTTACAGACACTATACATTTAGCAAATATACTTAGTAAATTTTGTTAATATGTTTAGCAAAAATATAAATGTGTTTGCATATTTACAAAGGAATGAAGCATTAAGTATTATGAAAAATGCTGTTATCTGATCCTCTCTCACCTAGATGAGACACTTTTTAGAACGGATACTATGTTTTGGCCGAAACCCAACTTTTTCAGTGGTTTGATCAGGTGTGAAGAATCTGACCTAGCTTCTCCAGACTGCTCCAGATCATTGCATTGTTATTTGGATTTTGGGAATACACTGACCTTAAAGAGGAGTGAAGGTAGGGAAGATTGAGGGGTTTAAATATTTTGGGTCAACTGTCCAGAGCAATGGGGAGCAGGKGAGAATAGTGAAGAAGAGAGTGCAGGCAGGAGAAGAAGTGCATGGGTGGAGAAGAGCAACAGAAGTGATCTGTAACAGAAACTTATTGGCGGCAAGAATGAAGGAGAAAGTTGGCAGATGGAGACCAGCAAAGTTTTTTTTATGTTTTGGAGACGATGCCAATGATAAAAGCAAAGCAGAAGGGGACAGATCAGAAGATGCTGCGGTTTTGCTTTGGGATTGACAAGAATGGACAGGATTAGAACGGGTATATTAGAGAGACAGTGCAGGAAGGGAACAAAGTTAGACAGGACAGATTAAGATGGTTTGTACATGTGCAGAGGAGGGATGAGGGGTATATCAGGAGGAGAATGTTAGAGATGGAGCTGCCAGACAGGAGGAGAAGAGGAAGGCCCGGGAGAAGGTTTATGGATGTAGTGAGCGAGGACATGCAGGAGGCTGGTGTGACAAAGGAAGATGTGGTAGACAGACCTGAATAGGGATAAAGTGTCCGCTGTGGCGACCCCCAACAAGAGCAGCCGAAAGAAGAAGAAGAAACACTGACCTTAAAGGACATCAGCGATGCCCGGGCAGTGATGTCGTTATCAGGGATCCACAGATGCTGAGCTCACCTGCATGCTTTTTGGGGAGTTGTTAATCTTAATACTGATCCTGAGCTGAGTCACCAACCTTTCAGGAGTCCTGTGTTTAAAGGAAGTGTGGCCGTCTCAGTGCTTAGTGCTCACACATCTCCAGTGCTCTCACGGTTCCCTCAAGACGATGTTGAGGAAATCTAATTGAGCGTGCTCGTACAAACCAGACACCTATTATGGACGTCCTAGAAAACCAAAACATCCCAGACAGACATCTCCAGGACCAAGTTCTCATGTCAAAGCTGTCTTTAATTAGTAATATTAATTAGTAATGTCTTATTTCCTAGACGACCTGAAGGTATCTTAAGGAGATTTGAGTTTTAAAGATCGTCTACAGAGGGCAGGAATGCTCCAGTATTAAAAGGGGTGTTTTATTATTATTTTTTGTTTGTTTTTGTTTTCTTTACTCAAATTCTGTTTGTTACTGTGTCGCCTTTAAAAGTGGATAAAGATCCGACATTGTGCTCTTTTGTTTTTCCATTTTAACAGGGCTGTGAGGTTCAAACCAGCATGATTCTAAAGAAGGTGGCGATTTTTTCCAGAAACATTTAGCATTTACGTTTACACTAAACATAGCACTAGATCACGCTTCACAAATAAATAGACCAAAGTTACATTAATCAGGCTCTAATAGATCACCCTATTATACACTGAAGAAGGACAGCTAGCTAAGCAATGAACTCCTATCTAGATGATTGCTAACTTTAAAAAAAATTATGTTTGACTAGCATTACATCATTTTGTGGCAGCTGATTGGATATTATCAAAACACGATTTGTACCGTGATTCGGTTAGCATCAAAAAAATTTCAAGCATTCTGAGTCATTAATATTTTTTTTATTTTAATTTTGTTGCAATTCTAAACAAACTTAGCAAATAATTAGCTTCTATCGCACAGGATGCCGTGCTGCCTGCCAATGTGTGAATAGTTAAGTGCGCTACCTGCGGGATCGTAGAGGAATTACAGCATTGTGTAGCACCTCAAATATAAACATGTATAAGTTCAAACATGAAGTCATACTAAATCATACTTTACCTTTGAGAGGTTTTTAAATTATTTTTGCACTTATATTTGATAAGTCATAGGAATGTTATGGTTGTCAAAATGTTGTGATGACGGTAACTTGGCAGCGTTACAGACGTCAACACAACTTTGGTGTTAAGTTGTTTTTGAAAGATGAAATGATGTCGGAGCAATATTTTTTAAAAACAAAACTAATACCAAACGGATGACTCAAACTTCAGTCACTGCAGCGAGAGCGGTGTTTGCTTACCACTGGACCACTAGGGGGCAGGATGAGCTGTATATTTGGGAGCTATGATGCAAACTTCGCTGTTAGGAACTTAGACTGTTAGTCAGGATAAATGCTCCACATAAAGATTACAATTTTGTTGTTTTGAGGTTGTATTTGCAATGTTTATTCAACCTGATCTCAACATCTCTTTTTCATCAAAGTCTTTCTAACTTGCAAAAGCAACATTGCCCCATCATCGCAAGGTCGTTAAAACTATATCACAATCCCTCGTMCAGCYKTAGASTTCCTGGCTGGGTTAATCATGCTCTGATAAATTAATGTCGGCACTGCAGACGCTTGTGCTGCTCAATAATAAAAAGCGAGGTACAGTACACGGTGAGCCTTGTTTGCAGCGCTGCCTGATTATCCAACTGTAAAACGTTGTGGCTTGTCATTATAGTCTGTTCCAAAAGAGAGGGCTGATTCAGGCAGAGTGGGTCACAGTCGAGCTCACTTCAGGGTTCAGCCTCGATTTCATCTGGTTCCTGCAAAAAGATGATGGCTTTGTTATATTGCTTTAAAAACAGTGTAATGATGATGTTTTTGTCACTTTCACACGAACCACTTGACTAAAGGCCAGCTGAAGACGGCATGTAAACAACTCTATAACAGTACTTCTCCCACTCAAAACAAACAAACAAAAAAAGAAGAAGAACCAAATAGGAACAAATTAGCAATCCAAAGTTCGTGACATCTCTAAATGGGTGTTTGGGACGCCTGCTCGATCTGTTCAAGATCAGTCTTTACCTCACAGAACAAATATTATATATATCTCATTATTTTTTTACACCACCCTTGCCAAACATTTTTCTTTCCCATCTGGAAGGGACATTTGCATATTTAGTAAAAACTAATGGCACCTGCTGCATGTTTAAAATGAGAGCTGGACATGTTGCAGATTTCCTTTTCCTTGGTGTTGTATTGCGTATATTCAAACATCGCGACAAACAAACTGCAGCAGCAATTACAAAAACTAACTCTGAGTCAAAAACCTGGGCTTTTTCTGAGTTAATGTTGGTTTGTTTGTAAATTTGCTCTTGTGTTTTCTTATTTGTTGTTAAATATTTAGGTTATAATTATTATTATTATTATTATTTTGCATTTTCTGTTTTGAAGTTTTTCTCTTGTATTTTATGGTTTGTTGTTATATGTTTTGATTTGCTATTATTTGCTGTTTTCTGGGGCATTTTCTGCTTTGATGTTTTTCTGATTTCTTTTTGCATTTTCTGATTTGTTTGTAAGATTCTGTTGCATTTTATGATTTGTTGTTGTGTTGATATTCTGTAGTGGTTTGTATTGTTATTTTGTTCATGCTAGAGATGCATAGATACAAAGATGGGCGTTTAAAATGTTTTATTTTATTTTTATTTGATCGACCATAACCAGTCATCAGTCGATTTTCTCTTAGATATAACTAAGACTTTTTGCTGGGTGCCGCTCGTACTGTTATTCATCAGCATCGCATTACAAATATCCTGAAACCAATGAAAAAATATGCAAAAAAAAACGCATTTATTTTTAAAGCCAAAGTTCACAGTTTGTATTTATGTTTAAAATATAAGTACCGTATATATAACATAAAACCCTTGCAATTGTAAAATGTAAATACTGTATGAACAACACCAACCAGAAATCATACAAAAGTCTAAAATAACTATTAAATTACTTAAAATAAAAACAATATACACTTAGAACAAAAATACAGTATATTAACTAAACTGAACAGGTTTGATGTTAACTCTTACAGTATATACTCTCTGTATATCACAGTAGTTTTACCTTTACTTTAATTGTTGGCCGTGCTCTCGGAGACGAGGGGTTCACACACACGACCTCACCAGCAGCACTCGTGCAGCATTTCAACAAGTTTTTAATCAGCATTTTGTGTTTTCATATTGATGATGATTACCGGAGTGTTCTGTCTAACACTAAAATATTCATATCCAACTTTATCTTACTGGCAAAATAATAGGTACATTTAAAATCTCAGACCTGCATGTACCAGTGCACAGATCAGGACGCCTGCAGTACTTTATGTTCTCAGTAAAGAATATTGAATTGTTCTATATAATTTAAGTAATCACTCTTTAGGATGATCAAACGCAGGTGTATCAGTTCACAGTAACATCCACACTCACAATGAGCAAAGAATTTAACTGTAGAGTTTAGCATAATTGTTCTTAAAAGTAAGGAATAAATGAGCGATGTAGATATTTGTAAAACAATCTACAATAAAAGGTTCATCTAAAGCTGCTATGCAAATGTCTTGTGAACCCCCATCATTTCCTCATATGAAATGAAATTAAGTGATGTAGATTCAATTGAAGAAACAGGAAAATGGTAATAACCTCATTTCCCCTCTCGTCAGCACTCAGCATCAGCAGTATACGTACTAATCACCTCCTGATCATCTCTCATCATCTGCACCTGTTTCTCACTGGGTCAGGACTTAAGTTAGATGTTTCTTATTTTTCTGTGTAAAATCCTTCTTGATGAACTCGTACGTCACTGTATGACTTAACAAACAACAAACATTCCTGCTCGGGTACAGGGACTGGACTGGAAGTAATGAGAGACAAAAAAGTCCTTTAGGAGGCCTGGAGAACTATCCATCCACATCACATTAAAATACCAGCAAGTCTGACTCTTTGGAAATAAAATACCAAACAGTGAGGGGGTCAAAACTTTTGCACAGTACTGTTTATACTAATACCTATATTCTGTTGATCAGAACGTGTATGTGCCTTGTGCAGTGTAACGGCTAGTTAACAGTCCATGTTTTTTTTCAAAACTTTTTTTGTCCATTGAAGAAAAGTAAAAAAATAAATAAATAAATCGATTGTGTCTGCTGTTATAAAACCGGAATAGGACAGAATCAATATTGGCTGGTCAGCCTTTAAAAAGAAAACTGGCATTGGCTAAGAAAAGTACATTTAGATTATATGTTATATATAGCTATATAATCTGGTGTCTGGCGATATGGTGGCGCAGTCACCTTGCACCTACAGGCTCTGGGTTCGATTCCCGCCGCAGGGTCAGTGTGCATGGAGTTTGCATGTTCTTCCTGTGCTTGGTGGGTTTCCTTCAGCTACTCTGGTTTCCTCCCAAAGACAGGCAGGTTAGGCTTATTGCTGTTAATTGCCGGAACCGTTTACTTTGCCATATGATGTGCATGTGACGCAATTTATGTGATTTCTTGATTTTTTTTTTTGTTATTGTTGTTGTTTATTTTGATTGTTGATTGTTGGTGTTTGGTGCTGTCTGTATGTCACCTTCACAAACCTCTCAGTCTTATGCGGGGTCATCGAGGTAACTCCTGGGATATGCTCCTGGGATATCATTAGACACTTAAGCTCATCTGGCTGTTGTGATTCTTTCCAGTGTTTCCCTGTTTAACCCCGTCGTCTCCTCCCAGCTCGTCCTCGCTTCCACCTCTCCAGTAGGCGGAGACATCCAGATGCTCCCAGCTGTCTGGGGAACTGAGCTCTTCTTTCTTTTCTCTCCTCAGAGACGAGTTTTCTGCTGGGGAACGCTCAGATAGTCGAGTGGCCCGTGGTCTACAGTAATGACGGCTTCTGCAAGCTGTCGGGATACCACAGAGCCGAGGTCATGCAGAAGAGCAGCACGTGCAGGTGAGGGAGCGTGTCTCGTGTCCGGTTCAGCCGTGCACGCAAATCTGACTGTAAAGTTCATTTTACTAGTTATTTACCAGGGATTTCATACACACACTGCTTCACACCTTGGGCATGAACACACAGTGTATATTACAAAGCACTGGAACTGTAGACTCATTCCTTAAATTAAAGAAATGTATCTTAATGGGGGGGGGGAAGAAAAGTTAATAAAAAAACGATGTTGATTCATTATTTTTATGTGGCGTGCGCTCCAGGTGTAAGAGCTATTACTCTTGCTGGAGGTAATCAACACCTTCTGACCAATCAGAACCCAGGAATTCCMCAGCACTCTAAATCATCTGAATATATATGAACATTTAAGCCCCTAGAGAGAGCTGACAAATTAAACCAGAAGCCAAAGTTGATGTGTTTTTGCTGCCGTTTTGTGGCTCCACTYAAGGTGATTGAAGTGCCAACACAACACACACGACACGCAGCGGCCGGAAGCGCGAAAGTAATAATGATTAGTTAATAGAAAGCCGTGAGAGCGTCCGTGTTTGTTGCATTTCGAGCAGTAGACACCTCCTCCGAGGCCAGGACGTAGCACAGTGCCTGAGGGCCCGACGTCCTCGGGGAAATCTGTTGTATCGAACGGAGGAAGAATTTTTTCTCCATGGCAACATGAGTTTTGGGGTTTTTTTTGTCCTCTCCTCTCTTCTCTACTTTTTTCTCTTGRARGTTTCCTTCMCTGCCAGCGCTCAGGCGTGGCTCGGCCTCGGGGGGCATGTGCTCTTGTTTATACTTTTCGTGGATKTCCCGCGTGCACGGCGTGTTGATGTTTTGGTGCCGAGCTCTGTTCACCGCCGTTCCCAAGGTGGAGGCGCTGCTACGTGAAGCCTGACCCTGTAATAGGATGAAAGAGATTTTGGTTTGTTTGTTTTTTTAAAAAAAAGTATCAAATACACAAATTTCCCAAAATTCAGCCGGTTGTACAAGACATCTCAAACATCTACAGTTGTGGACAGATGTTTAGAGGATGACACAAATATACATTTCAACAGTGTCCTCATGCTTCAGTGTTTTTTCAGTTATCTTTTTGTCASAGGTTACTATTGGTACTGAAGTATAATTACAASCATTTTAAAGAGGGAGTATAAAGTAGTTAACTTTTTCAAGAACTCTTGATTGGCATGCTGTCGACTTCTTTCAACTTCTGGGMCACTGACGGATGGAGCAGCCCATTCTCACATAATCAATGTTTGGAGKTTGTCCACCCATTCACGAGTGTTGTTGCTTCTGAGCCGAGAGAGTGGGGCTCACTCACAATCTTTCTTAAGAACACAGYCGTGAATGAAGAATAGTACAAAAACGTCCTCCGAGAGCAACTTCTCCCAAGCATCCAAGAACCGCTTGGTGATGAACAATGCCCTTTCCAGCMTGACRGAGCTCCACGCCATGAGGCAAAAGTGTTTACTAAGCGGCTCAGGGAACAAAACATCGAAACTTCAGGTGCCTGGCCAGGAAACTCCCCAGACCTTAATCCCATTGACAACTTGTCARTCCACAAACCAAGCAGTCCAAGCAGTGATTATGTAAGAATGGGCTGCGCCAWCAGAAGTTGACTGACGGCATGACAGGGTGAACTGTAGAGGTCTTGAAAAAGAAGATCAACACTGCAAATACTGACTGTTTGCATAAAATGGATGTRATGGTCAATGAAAGCCTTTGACACTCRTGAAATGCTTGTAATTATATTTTTGTGTACAAGAATAWCATCTGACGAAAAGATCCAAAAACATCGAAGCAGCAGACTTGGTGAAAATTAATATTTGTGTCATGCTCAAAACTTTTGTCCATGACTGTAAAGACKTTTCCACTCAGGCTCATGTAGATAGATAACAGAGTTCTACTGTATCTCATCCCAAAAAAACCTTCCCTGGTAACCAGGTGACCGGTCGTCATTTCCACAGTGAAGACAAAAGACGATCCAGGATTTTTTTGGCAGTCCTGCACTGAAAAACAACAGCATGATCTGTTTTAACACAAAACATGTGAAATAATGGTGCAAAAGTAATAAATCTGTAAACGTATCGTATGACGCTTTTTAAAGATGCCCCAGTTTGTAAAACRGATTTGTGCGGATCAGGTAGYCGGCGTGCGCGCAGCATGGAAGCGCATGTCCATCATCGGAGCCGTCTAACGCATCTAAAGGGACGAATTTCACTTGCATTTTATTTAGCTTTAAAGGACAACAAACATACAGTTCGTGAAAAAGTATTCGCCCCCTTCTTGATCTTCTTTTTCTTGTTGCATATTTGTCACGCTTAAATGATTCAAATCATCAAACAAATGTTCATATTACACAAAGATAACCCGAGTAGATACACAAGGCAGTTTTTTAATGATGATTTCATTTATTAAGTGATATAAAGCCTGTGTAAAAAACTTATTGCCCCCAAAACCCTTAGAAATGGCTTTGTAACCCTGTCCAGACTTCTGCATGTCAATCGCTTTGTTTCTTTGGATGAYGGTACGATGCGAGATCTTTTAGTGCGCTKCACTTTATTAGACAGGTTTTATTTACGTGAGTTTTTTGATTCAGCAGGTCTGGCAGTAATCAGGCCTGGGCAGGGTGTGGTGAGTGAAATTTGAATCAGCTGTCCAAAAAACGTGGTTAATCACAGTTCATTCATGATGTAGCAAAGGGGGGGATTACTTTTTCACATAACATCAGGCAGGTTTTTTTTCCCCTGAATAAATTAAATAGTTAAAATACATAAATAAATCAGGAAGGAGGCAAATACTTTTTTCACGGCACTGTAACTGCAGGAGAAAACCATTTGACAGGACATGAATGTAAATATAAATAACTGTGATTTTTTAAATGCTTAAATATTTTTATTATACAGTTTTTTTTTTGTTTGTTTTTTTGAGATAGTGAGTTTCCCACATGAKGATCATGTGACCCCTAGCTCAGGCGTTAGTCTCTAGAACGTACAATGCTTCAAACCTTAGGAGGCGGAGCCTGGAGCTCCAAGATGGCCGCCTCCTTCAAGGTGAAACCTAGGTCATGATTCTAGATGATCGGAAGTGCTGAACTTTTTCTTCGATCTGTAAACAGTGTAAAGTTCGAACTCCTGTAAGTGGGCGGAGCTTCTTCATCTACCGGCTGCTCAAGCGGTGTGGCTGCTCTCCATGACGCTGCAGTGACGAGCTGATGAAATGTGTTATTCTTTACTTCCTGCTGTGCCTCGTGTGTGTGTGTATGTGTGTGTGTGTGTGTGTGTGTGTGTGTGCCACTGACAGATGGGTTAGACAGGTGTGTATACATGTATATGTTTGTGTTTTGTAAGTGGGAAACCGAGACAGGTGTGTGTGTGTGTGTGTGTGT
>QMIH01001110.1:164576-185240 GCA_003987875.1 Clarias batrachus | reverse complement strand
GGGGGGGGGGGTTTAAGGGGTTCGTGTGTTCCTATAATATTATTGATTTATCTATCAGCTGGGAAGAATGAAAAGTTGCAATTATAACAGCAAGTAGAGATGAACCGTATCTCAATGTTGATGAAGTGTCACAACACACACACACACACACACACACACACACATCTACTGCTCTCATGACAGAGTTCATTTGCGAGCCGGCAGGAAATTAAAACTCTAAACATGCCGATGATGCACCATTAAGAAGAGCAGCAGTAATAAACAAGCACCTAGAGAGAGAGAGAAAAACAAGAGAGAGAGAGAGAAACGTGCATTTCTCTCACTCTTTCTTGCGTTTCTCTCACTCTCTCTCGCGTTTCTCTCTCTCTCTCACACACGCGAGAGAGAGTGAGAGAAACGAGAGAGAGAAGCGGGAGAGAGAGAAACACGAGATAGTGAAAGAGTGAGATAAACACGCGTGAGAGTGAGAGAAAGAGAAAGGAGAGAGACAAATAATATGCATTGAAAAATTATAATCTGAAGACGGCATGAGGATGTGCCGTGCAGAGAGTCGAGGTACTATACACACACACACACACACACACACACACACACACACACACACACCAGTACTAGTAAGTGTGTTGGGCCTATATGTTGAGAATGCCAAATGATGAATAATAAATGTAAAGAGTTTTTGGTTCTACGGTTCAGTGGTGAATAATGATGTTTAATGGTGAAGCGTGCTCGTAGACAGATGTTTGTTTGTTGGTTGGTTGGTTGTAGAATAGCGGTGTTTAACGGTGAGGTGAAACGTCTGGTTGAGGAATATTGATGGTGAATGAGGACATTCAGTTGGAGAATAGCGGTGTTTAGTGCTCGATTATCGGTTGTACATTAGTGGTGTTGGTGGAGAATAACGGTATTTGGTGGATAATGTTAAAGTAAAATGTTTAGGGGAGTTGCGAGTGAAAATAATGCTGCTTTACGAAAATAGTGGTGGTTTGGCAATGAATTAGGGTGTTTGGTGAAGAACAGCAGTGTTCGCGCAAAACTGTTGTGTCTATAGTGAATCCAATGGCTTAAAGGTGACTTGTTTATTTAATGGAGAATGTTGGTATGTAATGATGATAGCTGGTGGATGTCTGGTAGAGAAGCGTAGGTCTTGCTGGTGAAGGCTTTTGATAGAGCATTGTGGTGTTTGTGAAACGCTGATGTTTATATGACTCAGTGGAGTTTTAAAAAAAAGCAAAAGATTTTAGGTCAAATCTCTCCAATCACCTCTCTGTCTCTCTCCCCCTCAGCCAAGTCTTAATGGGGAACAACAAAGGAAATCATTGATTAACACTAGACCTAACGAAGCAAAGGAGAGTCAATACACACACACACACACACACACAACACACACACACACAGCTGTCAGTTTTACATAATGGTCCCCTGGCTGCTTCTCTGTGGAGTGCTCTATTTGAAGTAAAGTGACAGTATGGCACAAAAAAGTGTGTGTGTGTGTGTGTGTGTGTGTGTGTGTGTGCGCTGTTCAGGCAAGTTTCCACCGTGTGAGCCAAATATCAGTGTAAATGAATAGAGTGCACTCTATTCGTATTGCTTTGTGAATGAGAATTCACACACCTGTAGAACTTACGGTGTACACACACACACACACACACACACACACACACACACACACACACATTTGGATTTACAGAAAAAAAAAAAGCAATGGCATGTTCTATGCAAATATTTAAAAGAAAAGTTCAAAGCATAGCATATCGAAAGAAATGTACAGGGAATGAACTTTCCCCACAATGGAAATGAGTTCTAGCTAATAAATATGCTAGTAATAAAGTAAATATGCTACAAAATTTGATTGGCTTTTTAAGAAAAATAATAAAAGTTTATATACAGTATATAGACATATATTGGATATACAGGTATGCATGTTCTATGTTCCATAACGATGGAATTTCTATAATATTTCACCAGAATTTTTAAGACAATTTCGCACTACATAAAACAAAAAATGAATATATAAATGATGTTTAAAGCAGCTCAGGTTTACCGCTTTGCAGGAGTGCTTAGAAATCTTGGGTACTTGCTTCATTAAGCAATATCACACTCAAGGTTGCCGGCTGGGATGCCGGAGTCCCGGAGATATCATGGCCGTGCTGATATTCAGTACAACAGCACAACCTCGAGTATTGTTCCTGAGAAACGTACCAGATTTACTGTATATTATCCACTTTTTCCACTTTAGAATATCCAATATAACTTCCAGGTCTTTGAGTCGAATCCCAAATAAAGAATATCCCGAATAGTGTTCAATCCCTTGTTCCACACACCAAGTAGTGCCCTTGATCAGGGGTTAGAGAGGGATTGGTGTTTAACCTTGCGTTGGGCGCTAGTATGCTTAGTAGTTTATGTTAGCCATGACAGAACAACACAAACGATTCAAAACTAATCAGAAGCAGTTACTAAGTATTGTTTAATGACCGGCAGCTATTAGAACACCTGTGATGCAGAGTGATACATATAGTATGAATATAGTCCATTCATCAGCTGTGAATGGAACACAGCTGTTGTGTTCCATTATCGCCCCTTGCCATTCGTCCAATCAGATTACTCGATTGTACAGTATATCATTTAAAAGCAAGTCACATATACAATCAGGTCCATAAACACTGATAAAAAGAAGAAATTCACCCATTTGAGGAACTGCGTTTGTGGGAAACGGTGCATGTTTACATTCTATATTAACAACCTGTGCGTATGTGTGTGTATTACAATATTAACCGAACACTCAAGTGTCTTTTAACCTTATCTTGATTTATCACATCTGTAGCATTCATGCAGCTGTTACAAGCCAGAGCCAATCAAAACACACTTAAGGGCACTCTTAAAACAGTTATAGGACTAAATAGTAAACATTTAGGCAAGAACCTTTTTTGTTTTGTTTTTTTTGTAGAACATTTTGTCAATCTCTGCACTCAGTGGTGTTTCTAAATGAAGCTGTAAATCTGCTTAATTGCTGAGTAGGGAAAAGGGCAGAACATGCTGTAATGGTGTTAGACTGTGTGTGAGCGCTGCAGCTGTGCGAGGCCGATACACAGGCATTACATTTTCAGACACTGGAGAGTTTTCTTATTTAGTGAAAATGTTCAATTCCTAAGAACTGTCTGTTTTCTGAACGGTGATAACAATCACCCGTGAACAGAATTATGGGCTTATCATTTCCAAGAAGAGGCCAGTACAGATGTGGTGTGTGTGAGAGAGTGTGTATATGTGTAAGCAATAGTGTTCATCCATGTAATACACATCGCGGGTGATAAATATCGGTTATTACATCAGGAAGTTGCAATTAGGACCCTAATTTAGCCTCGTTCCTAATCACCGCGTCTCATGGCGACCGTTTCAGGCTCCTGACTGGCGAATGACGAAGGGGGTGGAGCCTGTGAGGATGCACGTTTGTCTTTTCTGTCATTTTCGTGGAGGACAACTCAGACCCAGTAATAGCCAAGCAGCAAGTGGACACACACACACACACACACACACATTTTTTGGTTAGATAAACAACAAAGAGAGGATTTTGCCCTCGGGTTCAATTTGTCTCACTCTGGGAAAATTAGCCTCAGGATGTGTTACAGAATCAACGACAGGATCGAGCAACGCCAGATGTTCACCATGAGCTCACAATCTCTCTCTCTCTCAATAAGTGTCTCTTTCTCTGGATCTGTTTTACTTGCTTTCTTTTCCTTTTTGCGCACGCACACACACACACACGCACACACACACACACACACACACACACAAAACCAGGCACAAACATCTGCATTTGTTTAGATGAGTCTGAATGGAGACATGAATGCCGAACCCTGATTGGCTGAGACAATCAGTGTTTTGACAGTTCCTCACTTTCAAAGTGAGTACATATTCAAATCCAAACTTGTGTCCCTGTTTGTGTGTGTGAGTGAGTCTGCATGTGTGTTTGAAAAAGCCAGGAAGGAACAGGCGAAAAAAAAAAGTAAGAAAAACAATAAACAGTGATGATGAAAAACAGATGTCTGAAATGAAACGACTGAGAGAAAGTCACTCCTTAATCATCTCTCTCTCTCTCTCGCTCTTGCACACACACACTCACTCACACACTCTCTGTTTCGCTCTCTTTTTCTGAACTGTATCAAATGATTTTATATCGCACACTGCCTGAGCTTCAAATGCACCCTCTTGTGGTGTACAAGCTAATCGATACTGCATTTGGGCTACATGTGAGAAATATGATGCAAAACAAACATTATCAGTTATTAAACTTTTTTTTTACCAGTAGTTAATCGTTTAACAATTACTTTCAAACAACTTCAATAATGATTCTAACAAAGTTGCATTAAATGTTGCATTATTAGACACGTTATTTTTATAATAATTGATGTACACAAGCAAACAGTAACGAGCATGAAATTTTGAATTTCTAGGTATTTCAATGTACTGTATGTTCCTTACTTGTCCAAGTTAACAGCTTTTCCAAAATGTATATCTTATATAAAATATAAAGATATAGTTAAAGGCTTATTTATTTAAACATAAAAATGTGCAAAAATATTCTTTCTTTGCCTGATTAAGGGATATACACGCAAATTCTTATACTTTGAATCTAACACTGTTACTATGGTAACAATACCATGTAAACACCAACGTTCAATAATGATTTGAATGACTAAAAAAATTGAAAATATTACCGCACTAATCCGTGGAAACAATAACGGGACAAAATTAAACCTTTGATAGCAAGAGTGAATGAAATGCCCGATACATATTTATTCCGTTTTTACATTCTCGTCTACGTTTGCTCTCTAGCAGTCCGCCGGTATATTATCCCTCGTTTTAGTCGCATAAACAGATCCAGAGATGGATGAGGACTGACCCTTGATAAGCTGGTCTCCTAGGTGTGTCTGTATTGAGTTTGCACAGGGGCAATACTATAAACACACACTCACTCACTCACACACACACACACACAAACACACAAAGCCTAAAGGCTTATATAAAGTCAATCGCTCACACACACACTCCTCTCAGTTTTCCCTTAACAGTGTAGAGAGGCCTCCGAGCCTGCACTACATCACACACTGCAATAAACCAGTCAGATCCTCTTGCGCAAACTTTTATTGAACCTACACTCGCGCACACACACACACACACACACACACACACACATTTATCTTTCTCTGATTACCCAATCATCAAAGTCCCTGTAGCAAAGAGTCATAGAGTGCTGCATTCTTATATAACCGCTCCATTTACTGACAAATTTAGACACGCACACACACACACACACACACACACATATACGCAGATTGACAGATAGATCTCATTCTTTCTTTCCTTTCAATCAAATTGCCATTGCACGTTCAACCTTTAACTAGTTTCAACTGACAGTAAGTGAGGAAGACAGACAGAGAGGCGAGTTGGGCGAGTCTAAACTAAAACGATACACTCCACTCAAAGCTCATCAGCATCAGGACTGGCCCGGAGGGGGCGGGGCTTTCACCCTCAG
This sequence comes from Clarias batrachus, assembly GCA_003987875.1. Lineage (NCBI taxonomy): Eukaryota > Metazoa > Chordata > Actinopteri > Siluriformes > Clariidae > Clarias > Clarias batrachus. The sequence continues at coordinate 179,710 of QMIH01001110.1, read as the reverse complement.
CTTTTCTGTTACACCCGTGACCACTGACGCAATGCAGTGCAGCAGATCGGGTTCGGAGGAACCTTTTTAAAACATTAGCACATCCTTCCACTGAGCCAAACCGTTACATAATCAGATGTGAGAGTTTGCAAAAGCTGTTACTTTTTGCCTTTGGGAACATTTTCATTATTCAAATATTCCACAGATCACAGCAACAAGAATTACAAACATGATAACGGATACTCGTAGCTACAACGCATCTGGTGTAGCAGTGTAAATCTGTGTGTTGCAATGACCAGTAAACTGCTTATCTACAGTAGATCCTTGCATTAATTCATGATCTTAATCTTTTTTTTTTCCCACTCTCTCTCTAATGACACGTCTACCAAGCAAAAAGAGTAAAAGTAGCACCCGGAAAACATGACATTTTCTTACATAAAAATTTCAGCAATTGGAAATGCATTAACTGATATTCGTTTTGCAGAATATTTCTCTGTAGCTGTTATATGTCTTTTCGCTTGTGTGCCACAAGAGGGTGCACTCGCACATCGGGCGTTGAGCTTACGTTCCTTATTGTTTCGTTTTATGATATATTTCAATATTTTACACTTTCTTTTTCCACGAGTAATATTTTTTTTTTGATAAAGTTTTACTTACTTTGACTGAGTGTAAATTTAAAAAAATCTGTATTATAATTCTGACTTTCGGTGTCGCGAACAGTGGAATAAACATTTCCCTGCATATTGTACTGTTTAGCCTTGTATATGGGACTAATAATATTTGAATTTGATCACATTCTGTTTGTTAAAACTATTTGTGCTTCATTCATTTAAAATAAATGTATTATTCATCGATTATGGTGCTCGAACTGTTTAAATAAAACTTAAACTGAGACAGTAGAGGCTCTGGGTTGCTGATCAGCAGGTTGGGGGTTTAAACCTTGCCACCACTGTCGGGTCCTTGGGCAAGAGCCTTATCCTTACATCCCATACAATGCTACATGTGGTGCAGATCCCAAAAGCCTGGCTAGAAAATGGAGGACAGGAAGAAGGGCAGGAGATGTCAAATCTGTGCCAAATCTTGCAGATGAAATGATTCGAAGTGTGATTAAAGGGACAAAGAAAGAGTTTCAACGTGTTCAATATCTGTTAAGAACAAATATGTGACAGTTGCGACCCTAATTCCTCCCCTTAGAATATCCCGGCTCAATTAAACACACCAGGAGGAGAGCACTAATTCCAGTTTTCCAATCACACGAGCTCACGGACGCCCATGAATAATTAGCGCGCTCTTATTGACAGGGTAGAGATTAACGGAATCCAGACTGATACACCTACAGACAATTAAGAGGATGTTAATATTTACGGGTTTAGCTGGTGTTTATTTATTATTTACGGGATTGTATTGCTTGGGTTGTCATGGTGATGACGACGACTTGGGTTGAGTATATGAATAGTTTTTCAGTGGAAAGACAGGGAATGTTCGAGATCAGACGTTGGCACCTTGTCTGTGATAAAGAGCTGTGTGACTGGGGCAGTGTGTATGTGTGTGTGTGTGTGTGTGTGTGTGTGTGAGAGAGAATGTGACTGTGTGTCTAGGCTTTAATGAAGGTGCCATCACAGGCAGGAAACAGCTCATGGGAGAACGGTGGGGGGCACGGAGGCAATTAGAAACAGCACTGGTTCAGCAGCCTTTGAGGTGTGTGTGTGTGTGACAACACATGCGAACACGTTCACATGTAAAGAACAGCTGGGTTTCATTGTGTGAGGACTCGATGTCCCAATGATGGCAGAAATACACAGTTTACACTGAAAAAAAAAAACTGAGTCACAGAGCATAATTTAGCAACGGTAATACTCAGGTTAATAGAAACACCCTACAAAGATGATAACACAAGTGTATGTGCATGTGTGTGTATGTGTGTGTGTGTGTGTGTTCTTTTGCTCTGCAATGGTTGCTTTATAAACTGGCAGCAGAAATAAGAACTAAAACGTCTCCCATAATCCCGCATTCCACTCCCTCTAGCTGCAAATAATGAGCTCTCGTTCTGAAGAGCTGCCTGCGACGAGAAAAACATTTAACGCACAGAGAGAGAGAGAGAGAGAGAGAGAGAGAGAGAGTGAGAGAGAGAGAGTGAGAGAGAGGATGCAGAGAGCGATTATGAGAGCTCTAGGAAGGCAGCAGCAGTGAGGCAGAGAATAAAAGTGTGTATGTGCGAGTGAGAGAGAGAGAGAGACATAGAAAGACAATGAAGGAAAGGTGGAGATATACGACTACTGAGGCTTTCTGAGTCTAAGGCCGGCCTTGATTTTAGCGGAGAGAGTAAACACTACAGAGGAATCTTACTGAGAGACAGAGAGAGGGAGAGAGAGAGGGGGAGAGAGAGAGGGGGAGAGGAGTGTTATTGTTTCCAAATCATATCTCTCATGTTCTGGCAATATTGTCCTACACACAGTCATGCCAATAAACCTATGGTGGATTGAATTGAACTGAATTTGAATAGACTGAATTGAATTGTGAGAAGACAACCAGAGAGAGAGAGAGCGAGCAAGAAAGAAGTGAGGAGAAACACCCAAGGCCAGGAGTGCATGAGCCGATCAGCGTGAGTCATCAGGACGTCAGCTGACATACTGTACTCGTATGCAAATTACACCCAAAGGGACGAAATCGTATTTTACTTACATGCTATAAAAAAATAATAAAGCAGCGCAAATGAAAAATAATGAACCACCGGCAGCGTTTTTATAACAAAGCTCAAAACAGATGTGACAGAAACGCAGTGCTCGGCCAGCTAACTCGGGTTCGCTGCGACGTTTAAAAGCCGCATGCCTGGAATTAAAGACTGTGATTTCTTTCTTTTTTTTTTCAGAGAGAAGCGGTGAGCTCGTTTCATCACCTACAGAGCTTATTATACTGCTTTATGAATTAGCAATAATAAATATCACAAGCGTGTATCTGTCAGCAGTCCTCTTGCGGGAAAGAAAAGCGCTAATTGGGTCGGAAAGATTTCAAGCCGATCTTATTTTAGCAACGGAGCGACATCACGGGAACATACCCGACCTGACCTGACTTCGCGGGCAAACTGCTGCTCCAAAACTCAGACCTGGAGAATGTTTCGTTTTCAGTTCAGTTCATCGGACTCCGAAATCATTCGTTCCTTCATTCATTCATCTTCTATACCGCTTTTATTGTACAGGGGCGGTGGAAGCCTGGGGCCGATCACAGGGAACTTCGCGCACAAGGCAGGGTATACCCTGGATCTGTCGAAGGGCACAAATGCACACACCACACACACACACACCCACTATGGCTAATTTTTCATCTGCATGTCTTGGAGGAAACCAGAAAACCCGGAGGAAACCCACCAAGCACAGGGAGAAGAGACCCTTCAGTCTTAGGTACCATTTTACAAAGAAATAAGCTACAAAGTTTTACTAAGTATCCTGCAGAGCCACCTACACTTCTTCTGAGGAATTCGACTGTTGCACCTGCTTCTCTTTTGAGTGCAAAAAAAAAAAAGGAAAAACTTCCATTTTCGCTTTTTGTCTATAAAGTTTTCGCTTATATACAGTAATGTGCAGCTTTCTTTACTGGCATAAGTTTTTTTTTCTCCTTTTAATACTGATGTTTGAAAATCAATTCAATTCAATTTTATATGTATAGCGCTTTTAACAATTGTCATCGTCGCAAAGCAGCTTTACACAATCAAAAGAATTATTTAAGTTTGTATGAAATGTGAATGTGTATGGATCAAAATGGTCCCTGATGAGCAAGCCGAGGGTGACGGTGACAAGGAAAAACTCCCTGAGATGGCAATAGGAAGAAACCTTGAGAGGAACCGGAATCAACAGGGAAAATCTGAAATGCTTTTTGTATGAACTCAATAATAAAGTTAAAAAAACAAAACAAAGGTACTTAAAAACACAGGGTGCTAAGACTTTTGCAGCATTAGAAGTTGTAAAATGTTGCAGTTCCTCTTTAATCCTGCATGTGGGGTGCTGTAATCTATTCACACATTGGCAAGCAGCACGGCGTCCTATAGTTTGGTAGGAGCCAACTATTTGCTAAAATGGTTTAAAATCTGGACTTTTTTTTTAAATATTAAATCAGAATATGTGTGCAATCAGATCTGGACCTAGGTCATCCCTGGTGATTCTGAAAAAATGTTACTACAGTCAGTGAGCACGGCATAGAACATTTTCGACGGCATAGAGACGATTCCTGCATCAGCGAGACTTCTGATGAGCGAGGACTTTTTCTTCCATCCCTAAGGCTGAGAGGGAAAATTCAACAGCGAGTAAATAGAGCACCGACAAACACTTTAAAGCTTTTCAACGGCACATACTTCAGTGTGTACGTGACCAGGGAGAGTGAGTGTGCACGCGTGCATGTGTGTGTGCGCGCGAGAGAGATGAAATAGTTGCTTAAAAATAAAATGTGAAATTCCCAAAAGCAGAAGAAAGCACATCAGTAATGCTGTTTTTCAGTTTTTTTAGGATGTTCTGTTGTGTGTATGTGTGTGTGTGTGTGTGTGTGTGTAATGGGTTATGATATGCTCAATCTAGGCACCTCATGCTCCAAACATACACACTGATAAAGTCCTCCTCCTACTCATCTTTTCCCATTCCTCTATCACTTCGCCACTTCTGGAACGAACCAGCTGTTGTTGAGTGCAGACTTTGCTCTCTCTCTCTTTCTCTCACACTTTCTTTTGAACAGATGCAACTGGCGACTCACGCTGTGAAGCGCAAAGTTCATCTTCTCACAAACTTACGACTAGAGCAACCGAAAGCACCCTCATACGCGCGACAGCGACTGAAGACGAGGCAGCTGAAGACCCCGCAAACCTTTTTGCACTCTGTGACATTCGACTGCAGTATCGTTTCGAGTTCTATTTATATCAGGGGGTTTAGTTGCAGCATCCTTGCAGCGTTCTTTGGGCCAGTAGGCGAATTCGTCGGACACCTTGATCTGAGCAGACTCTCTCATAGGCTGCCTGCGATGACTAACAAATCCCGTCGAGTCAACTCTTGTAAGCTAGATGGATGATGTTATTGCTGAAGATAGCAAAGTCGTCCTTGAAGTGTGTGCTGAGGTGACACATGGGCCAACCCCAGTCTGTCACACTGTTCAAAAACACTTGTCATGTTTGGAAATGTGGAACTTTCTGAAAGTCCGGTGTTTTTCACTCCATGTGTTTATGTATTCATGTATTTTCTTCACATAATATGACCCAAACATTTAATCTGACAGAAATGACATTGCTTACATCCTCTATTTGCAGCTGCATGTAAGCCATCTTATGAACACATTTTCAACCAATCACAGTATAAGTATTAATATTTCTGAATATTAAATATAATTGTAGGTACTAATATGTTTCTTGCAAATATAAAAATAAAAAACTGTTGAATGTTATGAATGTACAATATGTTTCACCTGTGTCTGGCCGAACATCCTATAAAAACTCAATACTTTTTGAAAATATCTATTTTACTTTTTAAAAGTGTGTAACTTTTAAGTGTGTAGAACACATTGCAAGGATGTATATTTTAATTTTAAAATATCTGTTTTAAACTTAACCTGACTGAGCAATCTCTACCAATTGGTTGGCGTATGCTATGCTAAAAAAAAAATCCAATAAATGTTTTGTTTTTTAATAACATGCTTTTTCAATTGCTTTGAAGCATTCCATAAGAAATTGACCCACATAAATACTTAGCAAATACACCCATACACTTTCACACACAAAGACACATGGGTATTTGTAAATATGTTAATATGTTTTACCATGAACCAACATCTCAACCATTCGGAGAAGGCATATACTGGTGCCTGAGTTGCTCTAAAAGAATTCCGCAGATAAAGAATGCCTGCTGAACGTACAGAAGATGTCACCACCCCAGTAACAAGAAATTAAAAATACAGCTGGGCAACGTTATTTCTAAGAGGGCAATGTGGTCAATGTTTTGATGTGCCGTGAAGAAAAAAAAGATCTTCTTTTCAAACTGTAGCTGTAGCTTGTCTAAGTAATCACATTTTCTGGCATTAAAGAATGTCCTGGCTTCAGCACTTCACCAGCTGATGGAATCCACCTGAGGCTCAAGATGGCATTGTCAATTAACTCTTATCTCTCAAATGTTTGGATTGGATTCTGTGCTGGATAAAAACCATCTGCCAAAAGAGACGCTTGTTTTCTCTCAAAGTCTGGCTGAACAAATGCAGAATGTGGTAAATCCTATTCTCCTGATCTATACTGGGTCGTTCTGAGTCAATTGCCTTCCATAACAAATGAGAAATGACAGATTTATACCAATCCCAGAGCAGTCAGATGCAGAAAAACTATACCAATGAAAACCCATCACACTGATCACTTGCGCATCAAGCTCGTTCGCTTTGTACATGGTTCTATACATAAACTAACCAGTTCATAATAAATTCAGTAAATGATAAACTGTGGAGTCATTCTCCCGATCCTGTCATGAGGTTTATCAGTTTCTTAGCAACCATAAACACACAATAATAAACCTTAAATACAACCTCATGATTGACCCCAAACTCCAAGCCTCAGACAAACATTCTTTTCAGCTGGAGAAAGTCATCTAGTCTAGAATAAAGCTACTGAAGTCAAAAGACTTCAAACCGACGCACGCGTTCAGGAACACATCGGCGGAGAATTAAAGGTAAAAAACACAATAGAAACAAGTTAGAAGTGGCTGCTGAAGTGTACAGTGTGACAATTCAAGTGCTTTTGAAGAGCCAGATGTTTTACATTCATCATTTGTGTGTGGTGTGTGTATGTCTGGGTGTGTGTTGTTTTCCCTAGTGGAGAGGTGAGCAGCTTATCACACAGTAAAGAGAGAGATTAGCGAGCATTCACTTGCTCTCCGGAAACCCACGCCAGATGGATGCTGGCCCATAACCTGTCTCCTGTGTGTGTGTCAGTGTGTGTTGATAAATAGATAAATACAAAAATAGTAAAACCAACCAAAAGGAATTAAAGTAAAATCCTTACAGACAGATAGATACCTTTGCTGCAAATATATACAAAATGTTAGATAATTGCTCCAGAACATTATTAAAAACATTTTATCTCACTGTAACATGAAGGCCCTGTCCCAAATTGCATACTGATGTCTAGTCTCTAGTGTCCAAGTAGGCACTTTGGTCCATGCTTTCCTCAAGTCTGATGCAGTAGTTTTATATACACAATCCTTTGTTCTTGGCCCACATTCACAGTCGGGAGAGGTTTAATGTAAGAGAGTGCAGTTTCATCTGCTTTGAATCAGTTAAAAGGGACAGTGGCATTCCTTTAGAAGCCTAAAAATGACATGCCATTTAGTACAGGGCCTAAATCACCTCCAGCCTTCTGCTACAAATCTGTCTACAAACTTCGGCTGGTGCAGTCTAACAGTGGACAATACCATATTACACTGATGGAAAGACGAGTCCAGTTGTCCACAAAGGCTGCCCCTGTAACGTTCCGACATTCAGCTCTGTTTTTTAGCTTTATTCATTTTCAGCTGGTCATGTAGTGTCCTGATGCACAATCGAAAGTCTGTGTAACATCACTAAAGAACGGCACATAGAACATTAACTAGATTAGATCATGAGATTTTGGGGGAGTCTTCCCAGACTTCCATTACTTTTTGGCTAGATTTAACTGCAGTGCAAAGGACGGTCACTCATCATGTCTCGGCTGATCTGAGGCATTTGGGACAAGGCTGAACAAGTGTGCATCCTATACACAGAGCACTTCTGTACTGACAACTCATAGGAAATACAGAGAGAGAGAGAGAGAGAGAGAGAGAGAGAGAGAGAGAGAGAGAGCGAGAGATACGGACAGAAAAAGAAATAGAAAAACATGCTGAGAGAGTGAGATGGCTAACTAGATAAAGTCAGACAGATAGATAGATATTAAGACACAAAAGAGATAGACATAGGGACATATACAATAGAGAAGAGATACAAAGAAATACAAGGAAGAGAGACAGATAATGGGACAGATGGACAAAATGAGCCAGACAGAAGTCAAAAAGAGGAAAAGAGATTAAAAAAATAAAGAGAAGTATACAGGAACAAACACAGTGAATCAGAAAGTGAGCTAGCCTGCTAGCTAAACAAAGTCAAATAGATAGATAGATAGATAGATAGATAGATAGATAGATAGATAGATAGATAGATAGATAGATAGATATAGACAAAAAGAGGGAAAGAAATAAAAAAATAAAGATAAATAGAGAAAATCTAAGGAAACGAAGACGGTGTGAGAGTGTGTGTGTGAGAGAGACAGTGCTCAGTGCTTTAAGACGAGCAGACAGAAGCAGGACAGTGACAGTAAGCAGCTCGCGCGCACCAAACTCCTTTGTTCTCGGGCCTGAAACGTAACCGAATTACGCGCGTGCAGTAATCTGATTTCGACACGTAGCCAATCGAATTCGGAACAGCTTCGACCGTGTGTGTGCGCGCGCGCGCGCGAGACAGAGAGGGAGAAAGAGAGGGAGAATGTGCGCGCGCATTCCTGTGCTTTAACAGCGAAGGCGCGTGCACTGTGTGTGTGCGCGCGCGCGAGCCATCAGGGTCACATGCTTGTCATGAACTCTCCCACAACCCAGCACTGCATGATCACACGTGCATTAAAAAATAATAATAATAAATCACCCCGACGTGTGTTTAATTAACACCTTTCACATCCTGGTATATAAGAGTTCGCAGCACTGTTCGTATACAGCGTGTGTTGATTTATTTATTTTTAAATATAAACGTGAATAAACCGGCTTCAGGCGCGCGAGACAGATGGGCGGAGCACACTGCACGTTTCGGGTTAATGCTGCACGCGCGCGCATAGCGCATGTGTTCACGTACTTAGAAAGAATAGAAGAAGAGCGCATACATACACACACACAGACACACACCGCGCCCAATGCAATCCCGCACTCGATCTTAAACCCCGGACCGTCCGAGCCCGAGCTGCAGGGCACGCCTCACAAGATCCCGTGCTCTCTGTCTGCGATCCGCTCTAACGGCTCTGAGATCCAGCCGTGCACGTGCTCGGAAAGGAAAAAAATTCGCATGCACTCACATCCGCTCGGCTGGACTCAGCAGCCCGCCTTCCACCATCATACTGGGGAGGAAATCCAGGCTGTAGCACGAAGACATTGATGCGATCTCCTGTAACACAAGCGTGTAGTAGTCTGCAGACGCGTGCCACCCAGCTCGCGCCTTCCTTCCCGTTGCTGTTCAACCCCCGGTGTGTCCTGTCCTGTCCCAGAAGCCTGACAGTGTGTGTGTGTGTGTGTGTGTGTGGGACGGAGCAGCGAGACGGAGAGGGACAGGTGCAGCCGCACACAACACTGAGCACTCACATTCTCACGTGTTTACACACTCCTCCTCCACCACCTCCTCCTCCTCATTCACTACACTTCTTCAAGCCCTCTCAGTATACAAACACATGCTGTTTAATGATAAAATGCATGCACCAAAATGCCCTCGTTTCCTTCTTTTCTAGAAATCTTTCTGATTGGTCAGTTTGATGGTGGACAGTCCCAAAGATGGATAGATAGGAATCATGACCCTTTTCTACCCTTAACGGAACCATAACTTCAATTAAAGTAAACACTGCATGTACCCTGAGGATGCACACACATTGAACCCTTGACCTTGGTGGTGCGAGACCATAGTATTAACCATGACGTCACTGCGCTACCACATTAGAAATCTAAGAAAAGACTTAGGGTACGAAGTGCGGTACACCCTGGAGAAGGGAGCTAATTGTTGCAGGGCACACCCACATACACACACTCACACACTCTTTCACATACTACAGGCAATCTGGGCCCGGCATGTCTTTGGACTATGGGAGAAAAACGGAGTTCACTGATGAAAACACACCAAGCAAGTGTAGAACATGTAAACTCCATGCATACAGACCCGAGGCGGGTCATTATAAATAATTGTAATTAAATAGAAGGACGTACATACACTCTTCACTGTCAGCGTTTTTTGAATAACATTTTGCCTACATACAGAACGAATGTTAGCTTTAACATCTCATATGCATCACTGTAGACCACGCCCCTTACATTAAATATAACTTGCAAGCAAAGATTTTTGATTTGCAAGCATCTTATCTGTGAATGCTGTCAATTTTAGTCCTGAAAAATTGCAATCAATGGATCTTTTGTTCTAACAGAAAAGAGTGGTTCGAGCTTTTCTTTATTTGACAGGATTGGCAAAATCTTTGGTTCTCAAATATCAATAGCAAGGGAAGATCCGAGAACCAAGCCTTACCATTGACGTCATATTTATTGAAATTCCAGCAATTTCTTCTTAAATATTTTTCAACCAAAAAAATCATTCTGCCGATTAGATGAGATAGTAATCTTCTATAGTAATCACCCAGTGCTTTGGTACAGTGCCAACTTTCTACACAAAATCTATACTTCATCAACGATACAGCTGCAGATATTAAAAAAGTTTCAGTGTTCCTATATTTAATAATCAACGTGTTTTAGGGGTTCCATAAAAAAATAACAGGTACATTTATAAAGGCATATACTGTATATGAATATTGAATACTCCCTCAACATAATACGCCCTGTCCTTTTTCCCCCGGTAAATTCATGTACTGTAGTGCAGATAATTCTACGGTGCAAGAGTTCAAATCCAGTTCAGTCAAAACTGTACACTTTAATGCAGGAACACAGACATCAACTCAAGATACTGTAGCTAGAGCGATAGATAGATAGACAGATCATCTTCACTGGACATGTAAACCCGAACAGTATAAAAAAATATTTTTAAAAAAGTATATTAGTATGCCATTAGGCCAAGGAGTAGATATATACTGAAACGTGCACGCATTTATTTTTGTTCTTCAGGATCATGTCTGATCATGTGACCATGGCCTGGATGAGCTTCTTTGCTTTTGTTTCTCCCCCTCTTCTGTACCTCCCGGGGGCAACCTTTTTTTTTTTTTTAACTTCAGCTTCTTTAGCAGGAAGTGGGTCATGGGAAACACACAGACACACACACACATACACACACACACACACATAAAGAAACATCCTTCTACAACCCACAGCTATCTAACCGTTTAACCATCTGTACCATCTAAGGCCATGAATCCTACAGTGCGTCATTTACTATAATCTTGGATTGTACTTAGCTAATATTTACATTATGATTCGTCTCTGAAACCAGCAGTTGAGATATATCTGTTGCTATGATAAGTAGCATTTCACATCACACCTTTGTAGCGGTGTTGTTTTTCCACCAATGTCCAGGATGCATTTTGCAAATATGGAATCAATAGCTATTCATTGATCGTCATGCTTCTGATTTTCACCGAGTGTCCTTTTAATCTGTCTTATTGTCCCTTCGGTCAATTCCACATACTGTAGCAAACAACCAGAGTGCTCCATTAATCCTTGCCGTGTTTTTTTAGATGCCAGAACGCCGGCCTTGAACTCACGCTTAACCCTCAAACGTGCTCCACTATGCTTAGGCAACTTCATGCTAAAATGTTCTGGTGCTGTAAATGTATTAAATGTATATTTGTAGACGCATAAATCCTTTGCACAAATAAAAACGTGACGTTTTTTTTCCGGCAACATTAGACCAGTGGGGCCGTTTCTCAAACACGCATGCGGTACGATTGAGAAAACTCATAACATGCCCTCGGAACAAATGCAGTTATTTCGACAGTCATTCTAACAAACGACTAAAACCGTATCTCATGGAGAAAAATAGTTATTAACAGTAATCTCTCAAATGCGTGGTCTCTATGCGTCTCACTTCCAGTTTAATGAGCATAGCTTTTATGCAAATTGAATTAAAGACAGGGAGGAGTGGCCTGTATGCATGTCAGTCCTAGAGAAGGGGGTGTGGCCTCTGTGTGTCTCCAGAAGAACAGCAAAAGCTGCTTATTATGGAAGTATTAACCCATCCATCCATCAGGCCAATGGTGAACATTGTATTTATTCCCATTTTTACAACCGTGGTCGGACCTCTGGTCAACATTCACACAATTGGAAACGCCAGTTAGCCTCACCTGCATGTCTTTGGAGGAAACCCACAAAGCACAGGGAGAACATGCAAACTCCAGCAAGGTGGGAATCGAACCTGGACCCTGTAGGTGCAAGGCCTTATTACTGATCATATTGTACAAAACATGGGCATTTTGTCATCAACAAATTATTAAACGAGAATAAATGGAATTTCTTTTGGCCATCCCAAAGACTTGGTAAACAATAACCACTGATATTTGTCCTTAGGCTAAAGGAGTTGTTTTTTTATTTTTACCACAGGTTTTGCAATGTGATCTCTGAAATGCATAGCCGTGCAGACATCAGTGTGTCTCTAAGCAACAATAACAACACCAATATATAACACCCCTCCTGTCAGAGAACCAGTTACATGTATAGACAGGTCTGGGAGACGGCAGATACATACACTGTATAAACTGTTTCTTTTCATGTCTTGAGGGCAGGCTACCTTGAGTTTCCTATATCGCTGAAATATTCCTTGCTTGTCAGCAGAAAGTCTAAATTGGGTCAATATTTTTCGCACCGAGCCTCCCTGCTTTCAGTACAAACTGCCTCTATTAGCGGCGCTAAAGCATCGATATCCAGACCTGCATTAACGAGCTCGCTGCAGAAGAAACATGGGAGCTCGGGGTAATTTTATTAATGCGTGTGTACGTATTTGCTCTTTGAAACTCTTGAATTGCGAGCTTAATCTAGCATGCTATTTCCAAGACGCTCCACAAATGCTTAATTTAACTCGAACACGGATTGGTAATATTTCACGCGAGTGCCGTATTTTCACAGCGGGATAATGGAGCCAAAAAAAAAAAAAAAAGCAATTTGATGAATTCCGAGCTTTTCTGATGGATTCTCGGCTCTTAAAGGAAAGAAACCCGGGCTGTTGGAAGAAGCTAGGGAGAAATGAGCAGGATGGGAGAATATGGGGCACTTTCCTTAGGCTTGCCATTTATTATTTAACTCGAGTGCAGCACCCTCACGGAATATGTCTCTGTGTGAGCGCATGTGTGGGTATTATCGCAAATCAGCTTCCTCTACAGGGAGCCAGGACCTTCAGTGTTTACCGGCGGAATAGGTGAAATGGTACGATAAGCACAATGGTTTCGGGTGTATCACTATATTGCCTGATAACAATTTCCTACTGTCAAATGGAGCAACATTATTATTTTTTTTTTATTGCGCCGCAGCTACGAGGTTCCAATTAATAGGGTCTTTACGCCTCAACACCTGCAGGCATGGCTTGGGCAAGTGGAAATAAATCCCATTCTATTATGCTCGTGCCACTTATACCTGACACTATAACCTGTTGGTGAACCACTGCAAAAAAGAAAAAAAAGAAAAAGAAAAAAAAAACCTTGACAGTTGTTTCATCCATTCTCAAACACACTAAATTAATGCTTTGTTGTGTGTTGAACTGTACTTAGAATACATAATGGCACTAAATTCAGTGATAATTTAATTGCAATTATTTATTTATTTTTTTTTTTTCTGTGTAGTACATTCGTTTTTTTAATGACTTTTTTATAGTCAGCACAAATCGTTAAACACTTTGTTAATGCAGATTAATGTCTGGTTTGTGTAACCATTCCTACAGCTGCCGATACTTAAAAGTGCTAAATTAATGTTTAACGCGATCACGATTAGCCTTAGGCAGACATTTTCAAGAACAATGTACAAAAATGTTTCTTTTTATTTCTAACATATCCGTTCCCGAATCGCCACTCCATCACACCCTTCATTTTCATTAACCCCGTCTTACATGCATCCATACGTTATCTCCGACACACCCCTCCCTCCATCTTCCTCCATCACCCTGTCGGTCTTTTCTTTCGGGGTTTATGAACGCTGAATCTGAAAGCTGTTTGTCACTGCTGTAATCCCTTTAGACGCACGAGACAATAGAATCCACCCCCCCAAGGAGTCACGCTCCCTTTCTGTCCCTCGTTCCTTTCTCTCTCTCCTCTTTGTCTCTCCCCTCGCACGGTTCAAAGGTCACTCTTTTGGCATTGTTAGCGCTGCCCTCCCTCCCATTTTCAAGAGACGCTGGCTCTTTGTGGAGCTGCTATGGGCGAAGCTCCACCCTAACGCTCTATGCCTCTTTCTATCCCTCGTTCAACTCTCTCCCTCGCTCTTACCGTCTCCCCTGGGTTTGGTCCCAGCTGGCCTGTAACACATATTGATTGACCATGTAGGAGGAGTCTGCAAGTGAGAGATGGAGAGAAAGCGAGGAAACAAGACAGAGAGTGAGGAAATGAGAGCGAAAGAAAAAGAAAGAGAGAGAGAGAGAGAGACAGACAGCAGGCCCTACAGGCTGCAAAGCACAGGGACAAAAATAGCATACCCAGAAGTTCAAATCGCAGACGGAGACGCAGAGAGCGAGAGCGAGAGAGAGAGGCATCTAAACAAGCAATAGGAAGATGGAAGTGTGAGTGTGTGCATCCAGGGGTGTGTTTCATACAGACTTCTATTTCTGCATGTAAAGAACCTACAAATTTGTCATGTTATGAATTTCTAATGTAGAATTATATTCATATCCAAGTACTATTCTGATATGTTCAGATGCAGCGCCATGCAGATCGAAATGGAGACAATAAAGTGCTTCTAATAAATGTTGCATATATCATAATTCAGACATTCATTTGTACTGGTTCTGGAACTACTTCATGAATAGGGAATCCGTAAGCCTAAAGGTACAGTGTGTGATTTCGGCTTTCAGATACGAACTCCACTGGAAGGATGTGGATGTGCGAGATTATGCATGGTCCTGTATACAGGATGAATATATTTGCATGAACAGATTCGCCACCGTATCACCGTATACACTCGCTAGCGCTCATGAAATGCCCGTATATGTATATATATATATATATATATATATATATAATATATATAAAACTCTGTGTGTGCGTGTGTGTGTGCGCGTGCATGCATTGGTGCGTACGCTCATGAATATTTGATGAACTCATGGATTATGCAAAGCAGCCGCCAGACTCATTTGGGTTTCTGAATAAGCACAATGGATTCAGAAAGCACGACCTAGAACAACTTTAATAGATCTCTCATTCACACGTACACATGCACATTCACACATTATATACATATATATATATA
>QMIH01001110.1:146423-158513 GCA_003987875.1 Clarias batrachus | reverse complement strand
CCATTACCCTCCAATAAACTACATCCTAACACTCCTATACACCATTAAACTCCAAAAGCTACATCATAACATTCCTTTACCCCATTACACTCCAGTAAACTACATCCTAACACTCCTACACCCAATTATACCTCATTAAACTCAATAAACTATTTTCGAACACCCTTGTACCCCATTACATTCTGATACACTACATACTAACATCCCTACAACTGATTTCACTCTAATAAATTACTTTCTAATACTCTAAAACCCCATTACACATTGTATTAACACTTCTATACCCCATTATAACCCAGAACACTTCAGTATTAACTATACCTTATTGTCTTATTGCCCTGAAATACATTGCCCTGAATGAACACTCCTATTCCCCAAAAACACTGAAATGCCAACACTCCTACACCTGGTTGCACTCCACTATTGACAGTTCCATACCCTATTATACTTCAGTACTTACATTCATACCTCAGTATACTCCAATACCAGTACTAACACTCATATACTCCAGGACACTACAATTACACAAATACACCTTAACACTCCCAAATCAACACTACTACAGTATATCCCTATTACACTCTGATACTAATGCTCCTATACCACATGACACTCTAATAAACTACATTTACCACTCCTATGCCATATTACACACTAGGGACCTACAGTCTTAACACTTCTATCTACCTTATACTCCACCGGACTTACATTCCAACACCCCTAAACCCCATTACACTCCAATGAACCAGATTTGAACACCCTAATACTTCGTTATTTTTAGTACTTATCTCCACATTCGACCATGACATACCAAATGAACCTTCAATAAACAACATTCGAACACTTCTATACTGCATTACATTTAAATAAACTACATTCTACAACTGCTATACAACTGATCATTACATACCATTAAACTACATTCAAACACTCCTAAACCCAATTACACTCCACTAATTTATATTACATTATTTCTATACGCAATTAAACTTCTTAATCTACATTAGAACCTTTCTTTATCACATTATACGTCAATAAACTAAATTTAACACCTCTATACCACGTTACAATCTAATAGCCTATACACTAACACTTCTATACCATATTACAGTGTATAATTACATTATTACATTTCCAGTTACATCGAAAGAACTACAAGGCAGCAAAGACAACTGGATGTAAATACAATGCACTGAACTACTGTACGTTTAAACAGCCAACAGTTTCCTCCTGTCTTATTACATTTACTGTAATATGCCATATTACGTACTGCACTCTAATAACTCCATTACAGCCTAACGTCCTCGTTCCAAATATCCCCGTACACCATTGTACTCCGGAGCCACCTCTTTATTTTACACCAACCCATTCAACACGACACAATTATTGCCGAATTTTCACATTATACTGTACATCGGTTATTGACAGTGAGAGAAAAAAAGAAGGAGAGAGGGAGAGAGAAAAGGTAACAAAAAAAAAGGGAAAAAAAAACAAGCTGTGAAGTGGTTGACAGCCGCATTGTCGGGCTGTCCCATTGTCGACAATGCTCTCAGCAGCTTATTCGTCCCTCCCTCCCTCCCTCCCTCGTTCCCCACTACTCTCTCTCTCTCCCTCCCTCCCTCCCTGCTTCTCCCCTAAATCCCACTGTCTGAGAGACATGCAAACAAAAGCGGAACATGGTTCTGGCAGCAGGGTGAAGCTCGGCCCCCTCCCTCACCATTTTTTTTCCCTCTTCTCTTTCGCTAACCGTCCTCCATGCAAATATTAACGTCAGGAGAATAGGGTTTGGACTATACGTGCTTATTTAAATGCAGATTATTATAGAAACAAACATGTCACATCTATGCATAAGAATGAAAAGTGATTTCTTTTTTATTAAGGGACCAGGACGAGCATCTCAAAGAGCAGTTGCCTCAAAACCCAGTTTTGACTGTCCCTTCTAAGTGCACTGCAAGTGCTTTCTTTCCTCTTGGCACGCACACACACACACATACACACACACGCGCACACACATGCATGACATCCACCTAAAAATCTCCTCACATCATGCAGATCTGATCTTTACTGCTGTCATGCTTATATAGTGAGATAAAAAAGGTACAAGCTGAAAATGTTACGTTATGGAAAACAAGGCACCAACAACACACACTCACACACTCATATATATATGCTACAGAGAGTGTCTGTGTGTGTTACCTCAGCAGCAGCTCCTCGCTGGTCCTCATGGTGACAGGGTTGTTGGTAGTGGAGGAGTAGCGCATGCCATCCACACACACACTAGGCACAAAGCCTCGTTCAGACGAGTGCTCCAACATCACTGTAACTCAACACGCGCACGCGCGCACACATACACACACGTGCACTTTGCTGAGCACACTCACACACACGCACCCGGGCACACACACACACACACTCCCACGGGTCCTCACGCTTTCGACTATGTCCGTGTGCACACTTGCTCCAGTCTTTCTTTTTTGCTTTTCTTTTTCTCTTTTGGATCCCGCCAACGTCCTCTCGTTCTCTTGCTCTCTGGTGCAGCACTCCCACACACTCACCCAGCCCTCACCCCAGCTCTCCTCCTCCCCTCCCTCTCTCTTTTGCTCTTTCACTCTGGCTCTCTCTCTCTCTCCCTCTCTCTCTGCCATGCTCTCTCCTCCTACCTCCCTCTGTCTGATTCACTCGGCTGTAATAACCCTTTCTGACAGCTCATGTTGTTGTGAGCCAGTGTGGTAACACAGTATTGCCTGCTGTTGCCCCAGACGACTCGATTCAGGCTATAAGAACGCTGAACAACCTGACGTCCTAATATATGACATGTTAACATCTGAAGTTAATATTCATTTTTTAAAGCTAATTATGCCTATGTAAATGTACAAGAACATTCAAGTCAAATCAGGACTGATGAAATTTCTCGTGGATGAATGGACGGCAATGAGCTAAAAAGTAGCTTATTACGATCCTGGACGAGATCGTCGTTGCCATGAACGTTCAGCGAGTGGAACACCTGATTGTTAAAATTTTTTTGCTACTGTAAATTCTGTCTGGGGGAACTGTACACACAATTATTCAACAACCCCACTTGCGCATTACAGAAACTCTGAGACTTCCTGCCCCCATCATCCCACTGTACAGTCCTGACCTCGCTCCAAACCATTTCTACATTTTTAGTCCATCAAAGGAGTTCCTGGGAGACCAGAGGTTTCATACAGTAGGTGAGGCAGACAGTATGATCATGGCGCGGTGTACTGAGAAAACTTTCTACCATTATAGAATCCAAGCACTAGTGAAACACTTGTACATGGCCTTCTACTACTACGACTAATAATAATAATAATAATATGAAGAAGAAGAATATTAATAATAACGTTAATAATGCATGGCTATAAATGATGTACTTTTCTATATATTTTGCACAGATGTTAGTGTTACAGCATTTTAATTTAGTACTAATGTAAACTGTGGCGAAATCGAATTTGGGAATTCTCCATTACAAGAACAATATTTTTGTATTAAATTCATTTTCTTTTACAATTTACAATAGCAATTTCTTTATATTTTACCTTTATTATTATTATTATTATTATCGATTATATCGATTCCCAGACAGTGCCCAAACCCCAGCCACTTGATTCAATGCCTGTCCCAAGCCCGGATAAAATGGGAGGGTTGTATCAAACCTGTGCCAAGCTTGTGTGCATTGTGGCAAACCTTTTCCGGCAGCACCAGAAGGACCAACAACATTATTATTATAAAATCGTGAAATAGAGCTTTGTATGTTCTGACTCTATAACACCTAAAATATTTCTTATTGTAAAGTTTAAAAAATCGTTAAATGATACATTACAACTTTTAAATCCACCATTTCATGCGACTTTTGTGGATTTCTGCATAGTTGTAAATTATTTTGGTCTTTCCATGCCACAACAGGGGAGTTTCAACAGACTGAATTTTTTAAAAAAATTAAAAAATGAAGGCTCAACTTATCTGTAATTAATATCATATCTCACATACTTTTATACAAAATCTGGAAAGATAGTACCAGGGTTATATTATTGTCTATTGTTTTATTTAGTACCATCATATTGCAGTGTATTTTCTGATATGGTATACATTGATAGCTACTAGCTGATTAGCTTAGAAGGTTATATATAAAATAGAAATCATTGTTGTTCATGTTATATTGTATAAGTAAAAACAAAATCACATTCCTCTTACGCATCTCTCTCCAGATTAAGGTTACTCAGACTTCAGCTAGTAGCGTAGAACAATTTCCATTTTCGGGGTCAATTTGAAACTGAACAAGCCTTAACCAAGCCCATGTTTAGATTCTTAAGAAAATAATGTAAGAACATTAGGATGAAATCTTTAGAGGAAAGGGAAACCCATCCTCTTTGGCATGTGAGACTTTAGTAAAAAGGATTACAAGTACGGGCCAAGGGTAGAACTGATAAAACAAAGGGACTTGGCTCAAACAGAAGAAAAACCCCTGTGATTCATTGTGTTCAGTAACTGCTTTATCCTGGTCAGGGTTACAGTAGATCTGAAATCTAACCCGCTGCGTGTAAAGCAGGGATACAGACTGAGTTTTATACAAACAAGTTTTTGTAAGACGGGAGGAAAACAGAAACTGGAAAAAAAAAAAAAATCCGGAGAATCTTCCTTCCAATCTGGCAGAACGTTTAAAGTCACATTTTTAACGATGTGGAACTTGATAAGGCAGAACTTTAGCTATAAACCACATTCTAGTTATATCTCTAAGTGAACAGTTACATCCCTCACATTATTAGAAATTTAATGGCAAAGTGGTGTTCGCATGGAATACTTTATTCACTCAGATCTGAGATAAACTGCCTGGCCAAAAAGAGAGAGAGAGAGAGAGAGAGAGAGAGAGAGTAGTCACACACGCTAGTATTTTGTTTGTCTGCCTTTAGGCTTGATTACAGTGTGCAATGTGGTGGCCAGTTCATGTGTGAAAATGATTCCTCATGCTTCCAGAAAAACTCTTTTACAATTTAAGTCCTGGAATAGCCCATGCCTTTAGAGAGAGAGAGAGAGAGAGAGAGAGAGAGAGAACTTCACAGATATGTGATATGCTGGTCGTTCAGTACATTCAGGTCATCAGCTGACTTCATTCATTATAAAAACACATATCGTTGCTGAGCGTAGATCTGACCAACGGAAGCGACCTCAGATCATAACACAGTCCCCAGAGGCTTGTGCAGTGGCCATAATGGGTGCATCACTTCATCCACTTCCCTTTTTACCCTGAAGCAGCAATCACTATGGAATAGGGTCATTGTTCTAATCTTTATGTTCTCTAGGTAATTGAAGCCTTTTTTCTGCTTAGTCTGAGTAACACGTGTCCATACAGCTGATTAGTTCCAATCCACTAAGTCAAATAACACTCACTCACTCATCGTCTATACCGCTTTATCCAGTGTTCAGGGTCACGGGGGAGCTGGAGTCTATCATAGGAGGCTTAGGGGGTACTTAGGCGGGGTACACCCTGGACAGGGTGCCAATCCATCGCAGGGCACACACACACACACACACATACACTCACTCATTCACACACTACGGACAATTTGGGAATGCCAATTAGTCTAATCTGCAGGTCTTTGGACTGTGGGAGGAACCCGGAGGACCCAGAGGAAACCCACCAAGCACGGGGAGAACATGCAAACTCCATGCACACAGAGACAGGAATCAAGTCTAAGCCGGGAATCGGCTAGACTTGATATTAGGTGGGTGGAAATGCTCTTACTTTCACTATTAAACATGGCTATGATTCTTCTGTAATTAGTTTTACCGATACAACTTCACAACTGTTTAAGTGAACGATTGTGTTTTGTTTGTTTGTTTGCTTGTTGAGCACAAATCTTTCAGACTTTAATAATGCTTTGGACTGTTCTTAAACCTATTCCAGTCATTTCCGCAATCCCCACAGCTGCTTTCTTTTTTTTGATGCAGGGGATATCTCTGGTTGCTTCTCCCATCCAATAAAATACATGTAAAATCTGCTGTTTAAAATCTCCTGCTTGTGGAAGACACAATTGCTCAAATCCCAACCCTATTAATGTGGAATTTTAAGGCGTTATTTTACCAGTCTGCAAATTATTACTCTTGTGCATAACCATTTTGGTCTGTCTGAAATCCTTAGGAATGAAGTGGGACCTGCTTCCCTGACGTCCATGAGCTATTACTACTTCTAACAGGCAAAATCTGAAACGAGATGAATCCTGGTGTCTGTTTCTATGATCCAGCAATTGAAGTGAATGATCTGGGACATACTGCATAAAGCATATCATTACATGAAAATAACCTCAACTGTCATTGTGCTTGTGCTTCTCACCACTGATTTGCCTTTGTCAGTAAGCTTCGTAATACCTCCTTATTTGTAGACCCTCTCAATCTGGCTCTTCGTAAGGTCTTTTTAAAAAGTGTCTTTTTTCTTTTTAAATGCTTTATGGATGTTGCTCCAGTCCAGAGATTCATCATGAGAGAAAATGAAAAGCAACAGCGTACATTTACAGAGTTACAGTCTGATTTGCCTTAGCTAACGGATAAAGTAATTTTCTTTCCAAACCATCTGCTATTATACACTCACTTGGTCAATACATTTATACTGCTATCTGCTATTATACACGCGCTTGGGGATACCATTTAAGCAATATGATTTAGGCTTACAGTAAGAGAAACACAGGAACCTGTGAGAAGCTATGAGGAACTTGACAAAACATGGACAACGGCTCAGGTTGCAAGACATTTGTATAGCTTTGCATAAAACATTCCTGACACACATGGCCTTTTTGTTTAGCTTGTTCTAAGTTACAGTGTCTAGCAATGAATATGCTGACACTGTATTATAAAGATAAGGAAACATTGTACTTTTGCAAATTAATATACACTCCCTGGCCACTTCATTGGGTGTTTGGCTCAATTGCTTGTTAATGCAGATATTTAATCAGCCAATCAAATGGCAGCAACTCAATGCATTTAGACATGTTGACATGGTCCGGAGAATCTGTTGAAGTAGCATCAGAAGGAGGAAGAATGGTGATTTAATTGATTTTAAACATGGAATAATTGTTGGTGACAGACTAGCTGGTCTTAGTATTTATGAAACTGTTGATCTACTGGGATTTTCACGCCCAACCTTCTCTAGGGTTTACAGAGAATGGTCTAAAAAACAAATAAAAGAGAAAATATCCAGCAAGTGGCAGTTCTCTGGGTGGAAATGCCTTGTCGATGCCAGAGGTCAGAGGAGAATGGCCAGACTGGTTCAAGCTGTTAGAAAGGCAACAGTAACTCAAATAACATCTTGATACAACATGCCAAAGAGCATCTCTGAATGCACAACACACAGAACCCTTAAAGCAGATGGGTGGACTACGGCAGCAGAAGACTACACCGGGTGATGCTCCTGTCGGCTAAGAACAGGAAAGTGAGGCTACAATCTGCATGGGCTCACCAAAATTGCACAACAGAAGACTGGAAAAAAAAAATTCCACTTAACTTGATGAGTCTCGAGTTCTGCTGTGACATTCAGATGGTTGGGTCAGAATTTGGCGCAAGACGACATGAAAGCACAGTTCCATGCTGCCTTGTATCAACGGTTCAGGCTGGTAGTGGTGTAATGTAAAGTGTGGGGATATTTTCTTGGCACACTTTGAGCATCGTTTAATTGCCCCAGTCTGAGTATTGTTGCTGACCATGTCCATCCCTTTATGACCACAGAATAGCATGCCATATTGCAAGACTAAAAGCGTCTGGTTTCTTGAACATGACCATTCATTGTACTCATATGGCCAGACACCAGATCTCAATCCAACAGAGAACATTTTGGATTTGTACTGTAGAATGGACATGTAGGTGACAAATCTGTAACTACAGTATATAATTCTATCATGTCAATATGGAATAAAAGTGAGAGTATATAATATATAAAAGTGGTAGCTAATATAATTTCAATTAGATGTATGATAAGATTGTTAAGTACAGATTACTCAAATTCCTGTAGCCTTCATCAGCTATAGTGTAGTGTTCTCAGATAAAATTAAAGGTCAAATGCATTACAGTCTGTTCAGCATCTTCATTTTCGCTTCACAGTTTGTGTTTCTGTAAGAATCTTGTGCATGTTTTACACCGCAATTTGTGTCAGTGCTTTTATACCCTGATTCATTCATGCAAGCTACAGTAATTTATCCATCCTATAATAATAAGTCTAACAGACAGACTATACCTATGTGTGTAATGCAGCAAGAGGTGGAATTTGAGATGTTCTATAACATAACATCAAGATCCATCATACTGGTCAACGAATTTAAAATTGTAAAAAATACAGGTTGAACTGTATTGTACAATAATGAAATCTACTGTTGAATATACAGTGTGTGTATATATATATATATATATATATATATATATATATATATATATATATATATATATATATATCACTGCTTTAGCAGACTTCTGCACCTGCTTTATTGATTAGGAGCAAAACAAAAAAAAATTAAAAAAACCTGGACACCGTAATCTGCTTGTCCCAGGCTAATTATTTGTTCACCCCTGGGAAATAACACTCAACACAATCAGATAAGACTTGACAGACAGCACATGCTGAACACGTTATAGGTAATCTAGCTAAGTCTACGCTCCGTTTTATTGAAGTCACTTAAATGTTACATTTGTAAAGCAACTTGCTGATTTCAGTCATTTATCACTGACATGCACTCGCTCTCCATTAAAATGATCCCTCGGTTCATGTTTCAGAATATATGACTATAAGGTTTCGCCTGTTAATAATAATAATAATAATAATAATAATAAAAAGGAAGGAGAGGAAAATAAAAAGAGGTTTATTTCTCAGACTGATGATTCATTGATGCAATATTAATTACCAAATTAAATCTATATACAGTACTATCGCACCCTGCGTGATAATAACATGATTTCCTTGAAATTACACCACTTCCTGCCGTATTTGATCTCTTTTACATTAAATAAAATGAAGGATAGTTTCTAAACAAGCCAAAATAAGCACAGACATCTTGCAGAGTGTAGAAGATTTATAAGATTTGCTTTAGGGCCATGGATTATTTTAAGAATGTTTCCAGAGGGCAAACTGATTTAGCACTTCTCATCAGTCTCAACACCTTATTTGGATAAAATAATGCAGACAACTCATAAAACATAGTTATGAAGTTATGACTGCTATGAGGTTGATGAACTGCTTCGAACCAACAATGAAAGTTTCACCAACACAGAAAAAAGCAGTAATAATCTTCACACAGACAAGTCTTGGTGCTTTAGTGGTTAGCACTGTGGACCCGCACCTCTGAGTGAATGGTGGGTTTCCTCCGGGTACTCTGGTGCTAAGACATAACAGGCTAATCAGTGTTTCTGAATTGTCCAAAGTGTGTTATGTGCTTCGAGGGTGTGCACTGTCTTGTGCGGCGAGTCCTCTGGGATAAGAGGTATAAAGAATGAGTGTGTCTCTGAGTCGGTGAGTGAGTGAGTGAGATCGTCTATACCGCTTTATACTGTAAACTGTATGATCTATTAACATAATTTTCTATAAACTGAACCTTCCAAAATAAAGTGAAATCTAGTAAATACTGCACTATTATGTGCTACTATGGTTTTTAGTCCTCTATAGTGATCTTTTAGTAAGCTATTTTTTAGTGTCGCTTTGGGTGCACTACATACACATTTAATACTAAATAATACTGATATAGTATATGAAACATGTACATTTAAAAAAAAAAATAAACTGAAAGGGAATAAGGACCAGATAACTCTGTGAAAAACATATGAGCAAGCATCCCTGGAACACCACATAAACTCACTTCTCTCTCTCTGTCTCTCTCTCTAATGAAAGCATGTCTGAGGAAATGTAATGGCTGTCTGGAACCAGCCTCTTGGAGTGGCAGGCATATGGGCACAGCTGGACAGGAGAGCTGGCGAAGAAAGGAAATGCCACTTTTATTAGCGATCAATTTTAATTCGAGACGCTTTAAACGCCGGCGAGATCTGAGGACTCGCGGCTGATCTTTTGTTACATCGCTCGTTATTTGTGCGCGTATGGGAATCGAGAGGTGTGGAGAGCAAGCTAGATGAGAGAGATGAAGTGAGACGAAGAGAGAGAGAGAGAGAGAGAGAGGGAGAGAGAAAAACACTAGCAGTTACTGACAGGCATTAAGCAGCACTGTGCCAGCCACTGATTTCTTGTGATCTCCAGCAAGAACACTCGATTAGTCACGTCTGAGCCGAGGGAGCACGGAGGCCATTATGAGTCGTTAAAAGCTTTATTCACCGTTAGCGGGAAGAGGAGAGGAGAGAAAAGAAAAGAACAGAGAAGAAGAGAAGAGTATATGCATTGAAGTAACATAAACCACACAAAAATAACCTTTACTGATCTTTACCTTCATCTCTTTCTCTCTCTCTCTCTCTCTCTCTCTCTCTCTGTTCACATCCCTATCTCCACCCCTATGCCCTTTTAATACCTCCCAAATCTACCCCCCCATTCAACCTCCACTGACGCTATCTAGCTTGCTAACTAGATAGATAGATAGATAGATAGATAGATAGATAGATAGATAGATAGATAGATAGATAGATAGATAGATAGATAGATAGATGCACACACATACAGTACATGTGAAAGCTGATTCATCTAATCTTCATCTTATCTCATGTGTCTCCTCACCCCAATCTTCTTTCATCCTGACTATGTGCAATCTCCTCTCTCTCTGTGTCTCTGCTGAAACCTAAAGTCATGCACCAAAACATATAAATAATTTAAAAAAAAAAAAAAAACCCTTGACGCAGCAGTGTGGGCTTGAAAGCGGGAGGCATAAAACTTGCAGTAGCTACACACTTTCACAATCAGACCATCAATTAAGAATTAATCACATCTTTAACATGCATGTGTTCGCTTAACGCCAACCCCCCAACCACCCCCCCCAACACACTCAAGCAGGAAAACATTATGACCCCATGATCGTGCTGTATTGATGTGAGTGATGTGATTTTGCATATATGACGTGCTGCCAAAACAACTCTGCCTTGTAGAGGCCTGGACTCCACGAGGACTCCATCAACTTTCAGAACTGGCTGTTCACTTGATATTATATCCCAACCCTTTGCCACATGCTATGATAATGAGATAATCAATTATTCACTCCACCTGTCTGCTGATCGGTGTACATCCCAATCTATATCCATTAATTATAGACTCTAGGAGTTTAAGGGATTTGATTATCACTTCCACACATACACATTTTTTTTAAACAGCTCAACAAAGTAGGATTGTGCTTTGCATATATCGCACAACTGGCAACATTTGGTATAACTGGTGTAAATTGAATCCATTCCCTCCAATTAATGTTAAGACCAGTGCAAAATGCATTATTGTCAAATATTCAATAGACATGATAAAATATTGTATATTTAATTACTATTAAAACAGGTTAAAAGGGTTTTGGATAAATACATACACTTAGCAGCCACTGTACTAGGACTCCACCAAATAAACCTCATTCACTAAATTACTCAACGAGCCAATTATCTGTTAGCAGTGCAATGCAGAATGTCATGGAGATACAGGTTAGTTTTCATCAAACTTCAAAATGAGGAAAAATGCGATCTCAGTGAGTCTGCACATTGTATTCATGATGTGGAGGCTAAACACCTGTAATGTTTACAAACATAAAAAATATAATTTCTCCAACTTTGATTAGCATTAATTCACCTCTAGTGTTTTCTACCTCTAACTAGCAACCTCTTACTAGTGTTTCCCCTTCCTCGGACTAGCATTTACTTACTTCTTGCTAGCGTTTCCCCATCTCTGACTAGCATATTTGCCTCTGCCTAGCATTTCCCCATCTCTGACTAGCATTCACTCACCTCAGACTAGCATATACCCACCTCAGACTAGCATATACCCACCTCTGACTAGCATTTATTCACCTCTGACTAGCATATACCCTCCTCTGACTAGCATTCGCTCACCTCAGACTAGTATATACCCACCTCTGACTAGCATTCACTCACCTCAGACTAGAATTCACTCACCTCAGACTAGCA
>QMIH01001110.1:141387-145936 GCA_003987875.1 Clarias batrachus | reverse complement strand
ATTCACTCACCTCAGACTAGCACATACCCACCTCTGACTAACATATACCCACCACTGACTAGCATTCACTCACCTCAGACTAGCACATACCCACCTCTGACTAGCACATACCCACGTTTGACTAGTGTTTACCCATCTCTGACTAGCTTCTCTACCTCTGACTAGTGTTTTGCCCACCTCTGAGTAGCATTAATGTAGCTTTTTTAATGTTGCTGAAAATAAAAAACAGGGTGCAAAATGATCATCTCTGTCTCTCTCTCTCTCTCTCATTCTATTTGCAAACTGTCTACTCTGAAATGGCTCAAAAGAGAAGCTGTAGAAATCAATATTAGCAGTTTATAGCATATTGCTCCAGGTCTCCCAATATAAGCACCACGCACTCACAAATCATGTGGATTTCACTGGTGTGTGTGAGGCCTCCAGCCAGCTATTTAAACGGTGACGTTTGTCGATAGCACTGCGACCAGCTGATGCGTGGGTTTTTCATACACTTAAGGGCAGTCAGGTGTGCCATGTACAGTACGCAAGGCATAAAATACTGAAACTTTATATCACCACTAATGAGAAAATTAACTGAAATCGAGTGTAGGTAATGTATATAACGCGAGACGTGTAAATTGTATATGTTTCACATAAAGTGGCTGACTACAACAATCCTGGTAGTTACTGTAGAATATCAATTTCTATCCGCAACTCTCATGATTCATTTTCTGACAGAATTAAGCTTTTTGGAGTAAGATAGATTCACAGGAACAAGGGGAAAAAAATCTACAGGATTCTAACATTTCCTGTTTGAAGTGACTTGCAGCTTAGGCCTCTTCTTGTCAAAGAGACAGTTACCCAGAATGCACTGCGCAGATATATCAGACTTAACACTGAGAAGCATCTGCCTACATTAGATCAGGTTTATAAATGTAACATTTAAATAACTGCATATGTGTAAATCTGAAGGGAGCTGATCTTTGAATGCTATCTCACAACACAAAGGGAGAGCAAGAGAGTGTGCGTGTGTGTGTGTATGTGTGTGTGCGTGTGTGTGCGTGTGTGTGAGAGAGAGAGTGAGAGAGTTGCAAAAAGCACCCAATTTGCAATTTGCAAAATCCACAAGACTGGCATTATACAATCTCACACTGCACATCTGCACATCACCTCTGCACACACTGCATATATGAATAGACCTGCAGTAACACACACACACATTCCATCAGCACGTAAAAGACAAGCAGGCGGCAATGTTCTATTTTCAGCCATTACCAGACAGAAATTAATTTGTCACCTTCCATTAGAAGCCTGATTCTGGAGCAGTGGCCCTGTCTCCTCAATTATCTCTGTCAACCACACACACACACACACACACACACACACACACACACACAACCACACACAACCACACACAGGGAAACCATTTGGCCCAACTTGTTCATAGAGAAAATGCTTTGCAAAGATGAATTAATGTTTTTGGAAGAGCTCTTGACAGGGCTGAGTGTGTGTGTGGGTGTGTGTGTGTGCATGCTTGCTTCCCCTACGTACCTGTCTATCCCAGGGAAGGAGGCATGCTCCATACACCTATCAGTCTCAAATGAGGAGGCATTGCCTGTGTAGCTATCAGCTTCAACTGAGATGGTGTGGCGTATATAGCTATCAATCTAAGGTAAAGAGGGATGGCCTGTGTACATATCAGGCTCTAATGAGGAGGTATGGCCTACGTATGTATAATTCTTAAATAAGAAGACATGGCCTATGTATATCAGTCTCAAGTGAGAAAGAATAGCCCATGTACTGTACCCATCAGGTTCAAATAGTGAGGTGTATCCTTTGTACAGTATCTATCAACTTCAGTTGAGGAGGTGTAAGACTGTAGGTGTAAAAAAGTATTTGCTTTTTGTATTTATTGGTTATCTTATGTGTAATATCAAAATTTGAGAAGGGGCAAATACTTTTTCACGGCACTATATAGATAACAAAGATTACGTTTTAAACATCTTGGTAGTCCAAGTACAAATTCTCCAACTTCTCAGAGTCCTAATACTAGAAGAAGAAGAAAAAAAAAAAAAACCTAACTCCGCTCACTCAGCCTGAAGGTGTCATTTTAGAAAACTACCTCCTGCGTCATTAACTTCTACATTACCACCGTACGTCACCGCGAAACGCTAACGCTAACATGCCAGCAACCTGACAAAAACCGCACACAGCTGGTTCACGCTACACAAACGAGATGAGGCTCGCTCACATTAGCCTGTTTAAATGATATCTTCCTTTAAGGTGTTTCTTTTTGTCCATAAGCTGATGATGAGAAAAAGCAGGGTGATGTTTAATATTCTTGGCTAAATTAGCTGGAACATTGGCACTAATCTAGGAATGATCACCTTGTTTTGATGCTTATTCTCCACCGTTTTTGTTCTTATAGCCTGCGTTTGTGCAGCACAGTGACTTCATAGCCTCAGGTATATTTTAGGAAATAATCACAAAAAAATAAAAAATAAAATAAAATCAGATTATCTCATATGGCCGATCTGGTGTGTGTGTGTTTTATTTTTATGAGGTTGTGTTATAAAAGCTTGGAAGCAAACATATAAATTTAAATATTTAGACTAAATATTAAATAAATCAACATCTGTAGCGTCCCAGAGCTAATCAGAAACATCTGTCCATTGTTGGCACAATACTCACTCATCTCCTATAGTGCTTGGTCCTATAGTATCCTTGATACAGGGTCACGGGGGGCCTGGAGCCTAACCCAGGAGATTTAGGGCACACAGTGAGGTACACGCTGGACGGGTTGGCTCACTCACTCACACACTCATTAACACACTACGTGCAATTTGGGAATGCCAGTTAGGCTAATCTTTGGGTGTTTGGACTATGGGAGGAAACCAGTGTACCCGGAAGAAACACACCAAGTATGAGGAGAACATGCTAACTCCATGCACGCAGACCCGAGGCGGGAATCGAACCTGGACTCTGGAGTGCAAGGTGACAGGGTTAACCACTAAGCCACCGTGCAACCTTATTAGCCTAATAATTCAACAAAACAGTCGACCCCCGTGAAGTCGCGGATAAGAGTTCGCAACCTCGGTTGTTTCTGGATTTTCCCTCTGAACAATTGTTTGCAGAATCCGCAAGTATCCTCTGCAATTTTTTTATGTGGCAGTATATCATTTTTCACGAGTTTTTACACTAAACTATTTAGAACAATGTAATTTACTAATGTTATAACATAATTATTCATGTAAATTCAGCGAAATTACCATATAAAATATAATCCTGCATAAAATTTTTATTACTGTATAGAGAACACAAAGCAACCGTAGATGAAAACGCAGCTTGGGATGGTGAATTAATACTGTATTTACCCAACCATATAGTACTGTACAGATTTTACCTTTTACATGATTACACGGTTTTACAAGGTATCATGTTTCCCTATACATTTGTTTTGTTTGAAATTTGAAATGAAATTATGAAAATGAAATTTTGGGAGCATATTTAGGGTTTAAAATATGAAATAGTTTTATATTCTTCAACTACATCCAAAATTAGCAGTTTTTCACAATTCCGGTGGGAAGTTGACTGTATCTCTATCACTTACCTAATAAAAAGTCAATATCAGTGTGGTATAAATGCCGATGTAAATTGTAAACCCCTATGCGCTGCCATTTTTCTTCTTCTTTTTTTTTTTTTACAAATTTTTTTCCTTTAACAGATTTTATTGATTTCTATTCAAGTATGTGTTGCTCCTGTAATTTAATGTGCAAAATGAAATCTGGATAGCTGTCAGGATTTCAGGTTCTGTACTGTGTATGTGTGTACGTGTGTGTGTGTGCGAGAGCAAGAGAGAGAGAGGGAGAGAGAGAGAGAGAGAGAGAGAGAGCATGCTTGTGTGTTCATGTACCAGTTACAAATAGTACATGCTTTTCAAGTGTTGATAAGAAGCGAGAGGTTTTAATTGGCACACCTGTCTTACAGCCATCTGGAGCCTCTCGAGGAAATTCTTACTTAACGCATTCTAGCACACACACACACACACACACACACACACACACACTTCAGAAACTGCTCATCTCTTGAGACAGTCTTTGGCGTTTACACAGAATGGTGAGAAAACCAAAAACTAATCAGTCTAGCTGATGTATGAGGGTAAGTCAAAAATTATCCGCACTCCATTTATTTTAATTAACATTCAGAAAAGACAAATACATAATCTCCTTGCTTTTCAATACACTTTTGTCGTACAAAGCTGCCAACAAGCTTTCGTGTTCTAGGCTAAGCTGTGAGCCACAAATGCACTGCTGTCTTTGTTTTTTCAGCAGAAGTGAATCTGCTTTCAGAAGACCAAACAGGAGAAAGTTCGACAGAACAACATAAGGACCATAAGGAGGATGCTTTAACACCTCGGAACGAAGACAGTGTGGACAGAAGTGTGCGGACATGCATCGTCATGCAAGATTACAATGCCCTTAGATGGCAGTCCTCTGCGATTAATCTGAACTTTGGGCTTCGGCTCTTCAATAAGCGTCTCACAGTAAGAAGAACTGTTGATTGTTGGACT
>QMIH01001110.1:131387-136387 GCA_003987875.1 Clarias batrachus | reverse complement strand
CTTAGGGTGTAGCTCATTCACAAGCCTCCTGAACCCACTCTGGATTGGGCCGCATAGTCCAGCTCATCCACAGAGCTTTCTAAACCCGCTTTAGACTAGGCCTCAGGTCTCATTCACATGACTTTATAACTCAATTTTACTCTCAAGGTCCAGCTTGTCCACCGCTTGTCTCTAACTAAATTTAGACTGGGCCTTATAGCACAGCTCATCCACAAAGCTCCCTAAACTACTTTAGATTGCACTGCATGCTGCAAGTCATCCATAGTGCTCCCTATACAGTAGGACGTCAGATGGGGCTAATGGCACCGCTCATCCAGAGGGCTCCCTATGCAACTTTAGACTGTGACATGTACCCTTTGTGGCGCATGTTGCATTTCATCAACAGAGCTCCCTAATACACATTAGATAGAGCCCACAGGGCTTCCTAACCCACTTTAGATAGAGCTCCTAGTGCAGCTCATCAACAAGGCCCCCTAACCCATTTTACTGTAGGTTGGGCGTTCTCAGGAATCCTTAGCCTAGTTTAGACTGGGCCTCAGGGTGCTGCTCATCCCCAAGGCTCCCTAACCCACTTTAGACTAGGCCTTACGGTGCCGCCAATCCACGGAGTTTTCAACCCACTTTAGATCGGCCTCATGGTGCAGCTTGTCCACAGGGCTCCCTAACCCACTTCAGGCAGGGCCTTACACTGTAGCTGATAGAGAGCACTGCCTAATCTACAGTCCTGCCGTGAAAGACCAGATAATGGTGTAAAATCCACTGAGATGAAGAAAAATACCACTTGATTTGTATGTAATGTCACTGTGCAGTAGGTATATTATTTCTGACTTGAGGGCATGATAGCATGGCATTGTGCATGAGTACCTTTCTGAAAATGTTGTAAATGGGGGGAGAAAAAAAAAAGAGCGATGGGTAAGAAAGACGAATTGAAAGAAAGAAGAGAAAGAACAAAGCTCAGGCATGTCGCTTCTAACAATGCAATGCAACAGGAGTTGTCACTGTTAGGACATGTTGGTGAGATCCTTTGAGGTGAGTCTGATTAATGCAGTGGCGTCGTGTACGGGATTCGTAAAGATAACTTTGGGCCTATGCATGTGTTTTTTCGCTTGTTATTAAAAAAAAGAATATTTTAACCAGCTCTACCAGCTTATTACTCATTGTTAACTGAATTTAATTTCTGACCTGTAGTATTATACACAGAGTTACAATACTGTGCAAAAGTGCAAAAGGCAACTTTAGAACAAATTATGTTATTCCTACTTAATATTCGCAGACATGATAAACATATATAACAAAATTGGTACTACAGAAAGGATGTTGCCTCTTCCACAGTACAGCAGATCCTACAGTACATACATCACATACTACCTACAGTATATATAAGTCACTATTACTGTTGATTGATATGTCAGGCTTTCATTAGATTAATCAAGTTACTTGAATTTAAAGACCAACGGTCAGTTTGAAAAGAACAATTCGGTTAAAAGGAGAGAAAAACAGAAAGGCCTAAAGTAAAGAAAGACTTTATCCTGTTGGAGCATTATGTTTTACTTAAAATATATATATATATATTAAAAAAACTGATATATTTAACCAAGAAATGCACATTCTCTTTCCCCTTTGGATCATGAATACTACGTACGAGCTGGTCTGAGAAGCACTGAGAAAAGAGACAGACAGAGAGGAAGGGTTTGACACATCAGATCTTCTACAGTTGAAATAATTAAATCTTATACATTTAATAAATTTCGGGGTTTTTTTTTCTCTCTCCTTCCCTGCCTCAGAGGTATAAATAGCTGTGATTGGCAGGTCTGCTCCGGATGGTAATTAGCGCGGTTGCCGGGGTGAAGGGGGCGGTTCCGTGTCTGTGGTGATAATGAGAGCAGTTCCCACGCAGCGGCCATGACGGTTCTGTAACGGCTCGGCCGGACCGGCATTCGGGCTCCGTAATTACGGCCTGTTCTCTCTTTGAGAACATAATCGCCACAGAAAGATGCAATTAGCTGACAGGCGACTCGCCCCAGCACTCCTCACCCAACCCTGGGGTTACAGCGCCGAGAAAGTGAGAGAGACAGGGAAAAATAATAGCTCCGAGTCAGCCGTTCGACAGAAGGAGGATTTTACACACACACACACACTTTTATCCTTTCTTATTTTATTCTCCCTTTGTTTCTTTAAATCGGAAAGGAAGTAATTAACTATGCAAATGATGCTGAAGCTGGTAGTTACGATTGCACACACGCACAGACACACACACACGCACATAAACACATGAACAATGATCGGATCAACCTCTCACATCTACATCCTTGTGTGTGTGTGTGTGTGTGTGTGTCTGTGGACTGACCAGTGAAATATCCACTAATGATTTTTGCGAACATGCAACCCTGCCTCCTTCTCTCATTTTCATTCTCTCCTCTTCTCACTCATTCTCTCTCTCTCTCTCGCTGCTTCTCTCTCACTATCTCTCGTGTTACTTTGTCATATTGCTCTCTATTTTTATCTCTCTCCCTCTCTTTCCCCTCTGTCTTTTCCTTTCTCTGTCTCTCGTGCTCACTCTGCCTCCTTTTTTCTCTTTGTCTTCGTCTCATCCTGTTCGCAGACTCTCTTTCCTCTTCCTCGCACTCTTTATCTCTCTTTTTCACTCTCTGCTGCTTTTTTTTTCTTTCTCTACCACCCACTTCCTATTTTGTTTTCTGATGGGTTTGATGTAATCTCAGCCTGCTTCCTTAAGCACCTAATCTGCATACGCACTTGTTTTCTCCTGCTGCTGTTTCCCCCATGGAAAATACATGCATGCACAGAGAAAGAGATGAATAGATATATAGACAGATAGACAGACAGATAGACAGACAGACAGATAGATAGATAGATAGATAGATAGATAGATAGATAGATAGATAGATAGATAGATAGATAGAGAGGTGAATTACAGACGCGTCCCCAACACTGGTTGATAGAACTTTTCTTTTTTTGCTTCTACACGTTTCTCACAAGAGCTGCCTGTCAATCATCTGGTTGTCGGCGGTAACCGGCAAGCAGGCTGCCGTGGCGACGGCGCTCTCGTGATGAGGTACCGCTTTGCTCTTAACCGAATCTATTTTTATTGAAGAAGCCCCGCCCACTCTCACTTCCCCCTCCACACCGTCCTGTGTTTTCTCCCTTTCTATCTATCGTTCCTCTCTCCTCAACCTTTATCATTCACCAATCCTGCCTGTCTTCACCTCCTCTTCGCCCTGTCTCTCTATCTCCATCTTTCTTTCTTCTCCCTCCTCTGCCCCTCTCTCTCTCTCTCTCCATTTCTTCAGCCCTCTCTCCTCAATCCTTCTCTGTGTCCTTCTCGTAGATAGTCAATCTTTACATCTTATCTCCCTGACACATTTGTCCCTTTTCCCTCTATCACTCCATCATTAGCGCTCCGCTGCTTGACCCGCTGTGTGTGTGAACAAATAAAGACGAACAAATAAGTAGAACATTGTGTGTCAGATCTGAAGTAATCAAAAGCTCAGTGTGAACACAAGCATGCATCGGCCACGTCTCGGTGTGTGTGTATGTGTGCTTGCATGCATGGTGGTGTCCGGATATATGTGTGTGTGTGTGTAAGATTGTGTTAGTTAAAGCTAAAAAAAAAAAACTTTTATTTCGTGGATGGATGGCTGGATGGATGGATAGATAGATAGATAGATAGATAGATTTATCCTTCTATAGAAGTTATCCTACCTCTGTATGCTCCCAGAGAGATCACTGGCATCCTGTCTGTGGTGGAAAGAGAGAAAGAAATCAAGATTAGTGAAAGTTCTCGTATTTTCTATTCTCATAGGTCTGGTAAATACAGATGTGATTATGTGTGTCTGTGTGTGTGTGTGTGTGTGGTGATATCATGCATGGCCCTGGTTGCACACACACACACACGCACTCATGCATGTTTAGCAGGTATGCCTTTAAAACAGTAGTTTGTGATTCCACTTGCCATGCCCATATTTGGATTTCCTGTGTCCTCGTGCTGTTTTGGGGAGTGTTAACCTTTATTATCTTCCCAGTCTGCGTGTGAATTCACAGCAGGAGGTCACAAGAGTTTGGTAATAGATAGGTTTTTTCACAATATGTATTCGTATAATTATGACTATAAGTCCCTCATGTGTTTTGTTGATCCTTTTGTCTTTGTTTAATGAATATAATCGTATATGATTTCACAGCGCGCGCGCGTTGAGCATTGCTGCCACGCGCTGTTTTATTTCTAACTGCTGCACGAGGCCTCAGGCCGTCTGGTCGTGTTGTTCAGACTCAATAAACGAGGACATGGTGGCAAGAATGTTGGTGTATTGAGGTTTCTCGCATGACAACGCAGATTACACACCGCTACACATGCACACATATGCATTGGATACAAGCGCATTCACAACAACATTACCCCCCTCACACACACACACACCTCACAGAGGGAGAGAGAACAGACATATGGAGCGTGCCGACCTGCTGACGACGACAGAGATGGCGAGAAAAGATTTGCGAACAGAGAGTGAAACTGAGGAACAAGAGATAAGAGAGAACGGAGGGATGTATTTCTCCTTCACCTTCATTTTCCATTCTCAGCATTAAACACATGACAATATTAATATTTATATACTGAATCTACAGCAAAACTCAAAAGTGTTTCTGTTTCACTTCCGCTATGTGTGTGTGTGTGTGAGAGAGAGAGAGAGAGAGTGCACGTGTGTGACCTGTTCTTTGTAAAAAAAAATCAAGCAGAAATGAAGTAAAAGAAAAAAATCTCCCATTGTTCTTTAAACCCAATCCAATTAGTCCCAGAAGGACACACACAGCTTCTTTAAGGAAAATACACAGAGAAAAGGAGGTTAAAGAGAGAGAGAGAACAAATCAATCGGCACCAGTTCATATCACTTAGCACGGCAACTGAACACAAGCTCTCGCGACGTGCAAGCTCTCTAATCGTGCACGTGTGTGTGTGTGTGTGTGTGTGTGTGTGTGGGGAGACGATG
>QMIH01001110.1:101089-131317 GCA_003987875.1 Clarias batrachus | reverse complement strand
ATATATACTTGATGCTGCATGTTAATAAATTGGCCCCTAGTCAAAAGCTCGGAGTGCGCACCGCTGCGGCTCTGACAGCACCCAGAGAAGGAAAAGAAGAGGAAGAAGAAGGAGAAAAAAAACCCGGCCACACGCCATCCATTCTACTCGCTTATTAATAATGAGCTCTTCTGCCTTTTTTCCTCTCCTGATGAAACGCGAAAGATGAAAAACGACGGCATATGCCGTGTCTGGCGCGCGCGGGCGCACACAGCCAGGACTTGCTTTTGCATTTCAAAGAGGCGCAGCAAGACCACTGGCCGCTGTCAGCCTAATACAGACACCAACAACAAGGGATGAGGAATAATGAAGAGAACACAAACACACACACACACACACACACACACACACACTGGTGCATTTACCAGCACTTACACCCAAAGGTGAGATCTAACAAAGTGACCACAACAGGCATACTAACAGAGAGTGACAACACTGAGTAAAAGACACACACACATATGTAAATCTACACAAATACACACACGTGGCAGATAGACACACCCTAGATCACGCACTAATGATTAACACACACAGGCAAAGTTGAGAAAAAACAAAGTGACAGCATCATAAAGAGATTGTGTCGTATGCTACTTAGATTGGTGCATCAAATTCACACACAAGCTGGAGCCTTAATCAGCATTTACACCTAAAGCTGAGCTCTAACAAAGTGACCGCAACAGGCATTCTAAGGTATCACACACACACACACAATGCAAATACACACACATGGACAATAGATAGGCTTAAACACGCCCTAGATAGGCAATGGTGATGTTAACAACTAATTTGAGAGTAAATCACCTTTCAGGGATCACACACTAATGATTAACACACACCGTGCATACACTCAGTCAAAGGTGCGAAATAACAAAGTGACAAGCTGGCAGCTTCATAAAGGGATCTAAATGTGTCTTTTGCTACATTGGTGTGTCAACAATACACACACACACACACACACTAAACACACTCCTTGGCTGTCAGCGATGTGACTGATGGTGCGAACAGCCTCGCCGTTTCCCCTGTTCTCCCAGCGCTCGATCGACCCGCGGTCCGACACACACAATTCTGCTAATTCGGTTAATTTATACGAGCTAACCGTGGCTAACGGGGCAGAACTAATTGCCATTTGGAGTTAAACTTCAGCATCTGCTGAGGGACACTTCGCCGAGAAAGTGCTACATTCTCTGCTCGTTTCTTAATGTAGCTGAAAACGCTCTCCTCAGTTCATAAAGGAAGCGTCTCGTCGAAAATAACGCAGGACGCTAGACGGGAAAGAAACGTCTCTTTATCTCTGTCTTTCTCTCGGCGGTACTTTTCTCTTTTCCACATCAGCTGTCATTATCGTTTCTCGCAGAAACGGAACCATCTGTTTGTCGCTATCGCTTTTCGTCTCCATCGTCTCCCCACACACACACACACACACACACACACACACACACGCCTGCACACACTCACAGAGCATAAATATTATTAGGCCATGCTGCATACGTCCCATAAACAGCATCGTTTATCTCCCAGATTTCAATCTTTCTGGCAAGGTCCGTATCATAATGTCGTCGTTGTCATCATTTGCTACCAGCCACTTGAAATTTACAGCAAGATATGACTCTTGCGAGTCTTTCAAGCCTTTTCAGCAGCACTCCAAATGTCCCTGTTAACTTTACCACTATGAGCCTCTTACGCATTGATTTTTGATTATTGCAAATGTTTATTGCTCTGGATTAGACGCTTGTTCGTTGCAGCGCTATCAAGCTACACATGATTAGCTGAAATTATTAGCTGAAATTTTCGACTACAAATAACTACAAATAAGAAATTTTATCATTGTATATACATTAAGGTTGTCTAATACTATACAGTATATAGCACTATGGTACTTATTTGCTGATATAGTATGTACTTTAGTAAAGAACTACATGGATACAAGGTTCTACTACTATGTGACACGTATCAGGATACTGTCGAAAATATGTTATACAGCGGAACCTTGGATTGCGAGCATGATTCATTCCGGAAGTGGGCTCGTGTATAAAAAATTACTTGTAAATCGAATCAAGTTTTCACATAAGAAATAATGGAAACTCAAATTATTCATTCCACATCCCCCCCAAAATAAATACATAATAATAATTAATACAAAATATAATGTAAAAATAGCACAAATTAACCTGCACTTGACTTTTAAAAAAGTACAAATAAATCCCAACAGATAAGTGTTTCCGTTTATGCACACAGGCGCTGCGTATGTGTGTGAAGCTAAAGTAAGAGGAGACGAGGAATGAGCCCCTCCCCCTCCTTCTCATATTACACAGTAACACTTCCTCCTCTCTTATTTGAGTTTCACACACACATATACTAGTGGAAACACTGCCTTATCGGGAAAATTAACAAGGAACATCTCTAATGACACCCGAATGAGCGCACGGAATCACAGCTCTAAAGTACAGTAAAAATAAAACAAATTAACCTGCACTTTACTTTACCTCTGTGTGAGTGCCATGATGAGTGCCATGGTGTTCAACAAAGTATTGATGTACACACAATAGTACTACCGCGGTACCCACTGAAGTGCCACAGTACTTATCCTGGTACTCTATTAAGTCCTAAGGTGCCTTCCATGCTCTCAAGTACCACAGTAATACTATGGAATATTAGGGTGTGTTCTATTGTTTACCCTAGTAAGAAATCTTATGGGTAGTGAGCAAAGAAATCAAGCTAACATGCTAACCTGTGGTGATTAAAATTTTTTTTAGTACCCTGACCAAATCAGAAAATCAGAAACCTTACTAGCTGTAACCCATTGGCCACCACTGAAAGATTAACACCCAGATTTTTCCACTTAAGACGTCAAGCTGTGTATAACAGCTGGACAACAAAATGCCAAAATCTGTTATCTAGGTGTCCAAAACCGAAGATATTTAGATTTGGTGCTGTTATCGCCGCCACATCACCCCGTCAAGCCGTTTTCACATGTTTGAGCCATTGAAGGGGTTCCTGGGAAGCCAGCGGTTCAGACGTCAAAAACAGGCAGCCCAATCATGGCTACGGCGTACTGAGAAAACTTTCTATCCTGATGGTGTCCAAGCACTGGTGAAACACTGGGATAAGTGCATTTGTGTAACAGGAGATTATATACAGAAATAATCATAATTTTTAATCTCAAACTTGTGTTCTGTCATTTTGCACAATAAAAAGTCCTGGATTAACTTAAGCACATCTTGCATAAAGCAGTTATTCCAACTTGAAAAGTCCTTTTAATTCATTCGTTTGTAGAATGCAATCTCAGAAAAAAAAAGGAAAGAAAAATCACTTGTCTAAAAGCATGTATGTATTAACTTAATCACATTGTTCTTCACTTTTCAGATTTGTGGTTTCTATGTTATCTTTCAGCAGGAGCTTTGTAAAATCTGCTAAAGAAAAAAAAAAAAAACTGCACTTCCATAACTTGGCCACAAAACCACTGACTGTTAAACATTGTGAAGAGCATTTGGATCCAGTTTGGGATAAGTTATGATTTGTGGCTAGCGTATGTGTGTGTGTGTGTGTGTGTGTGTGTGTGTGTGTGTGTGTGTGTGTGTGTGTGTGTGTGTGTGTGTGTGTGTGTGTGTGTGTGTGTGTGTGTGTGTGTGTGTGTGTGTATGTAAAGTGCCAAAGCTGAGGTCATTCCAGCTGCGCAGTGTGTGTGACTGAGTGTGTGTGATTTGATCAAGCCAAACTAAAGCTGATCCTCCCATAGCGATTGCTCAATCCCCCAAACTGTGTACAAGTTAAGTACAGGTGTGGTACTGGAAACATGAACACGACGAGTTTAATCTGAAATCATTGTTGGATGTGCACGTTGCATGGTGAGCTGGGGAACTTTGCTTAACCTCAAAAAACCATTTTCCTGTTGTAAAAACTGAAGGATTTAACATTGACAACACAGTGAGTAGTTTGATATGAAACACAGGAAGCAGGGGTTTTGAGGATCACACATACTGTAGTTATCAGTTCTAAAGGAAGAATAAAATGTTCTCAATATGAGAAAATAATCAACTTGTACAATATTGCAGTTCTATTATAATATCAATGTTGTATGTCTTTAGAATTATTACAATAATTATTAATTAGGGCTATCAATATTAACACATTAATTCAGAAATATGAACGCATTATTATTAAAAAAAATGCAAATTAATCATACGACCAAGTTTGACCATAATGGCTTCCCATAATCGCAGATTGTTTGCCTGGCTGTGTGTGATAATGGCACGTTTAGCGTGGATAATAAGAGGACTGAGGAAATGTAACCAGGTGTTCTGAATGGCAAGTTTCATAAAAGCTTCTAGATGGAAGTGTTGATAAAACCAAAGGTAGGTGCTTAAGCTCCCTTCAAGGGGGGCTATTATTACTAGAATACGTTACATGTAAGATGTGGGAGTGGTGGCTCCGGTGGCCAAGACTCTACATGGTTGATTTTCAGGTATGAGCATGAGGTGCTACACATACTACCTAGCTACTGCATGCAGTGCGATCCCCATTATTTGTTTATAAAACTGCATCATCTGTTTCCTTTAGCCAGTTTTTTCATGCATTTCTTCATTCCAACATTGACACACATTTAAAGTATAATGCACGTAAAGCTGAGTATTTTAAAATTGTAATTAATCATGATTAATTGCAGATTGTGACTGTGATTAAGTACATTAGAATTTGTAGTCAATTGACAGCACTATTATTAATACAATAATTTCAGCATGAATCAATTGCACCGACAGCTTCTCTCAGAGCCTGGCCGCTCCGGGAATCGCACCCGGAGACAAATACTAATAAATCTATTAGATAATGATGAAAAATTTCTATTTTTTATCATTATATACTGTCATTTTATTAAACCTCTACCTTTTGTGGTGATGGTAGATTAAAATCTTCTTTCCTTACAGCATTTAAATTATATTCAATTTTTTAGCTATTTAATTTAAAACGCACACATACATACAACTCATAATGGTTGTCAAAAGATCAGAAGTTTGGGGACATTCAGTGTACTCTATGCAAACATGAACTACCCTGGGACAACACGTCTTGCATGAGTGAGCGCCTGAAGCGGAAACATGCCCCGGTGAGCTCCTTTGGTCCATTAGTGTCAAACTGACGAGGCGAACTGACAAGCATTAATGTAGCCATTAGCAAAAACAGTTTAACCACAGCGTAGGAGGCAAACTTCAGCTGCCCTTATGAATAGTGTTCTAAAGGTGCCATATTACACTCTAGACTCTAGACTGAAACTATGCATTTCAGAGGTCTGCAAAATCTTTCTGGTAATGTTGCAGCTGAAATCGCACTCAGATTATCAATTTTGGTTCCCCTAAAATTCTGTTTCACTCCTGGTCCAAATGCACTGTTTCTGTGTCAGTAGCTTTAAATCCAAATGCTCCACTATGACCCTTGATGGAGGCACATTTTTAGGCGATCCAAGCACAGGGAAAAAAGTGAAGCGGTATTTTTTTCCCCCATTATTTTGCCTGTGGAGACTGGACTGGAAATGGGATGGAAATCACCACGGAGCACCCAATAAGATAGTAACAGTATACTTAAGCATTGTGTTTCTTTAAGTATCACATTTTGATAAATATCCTGATTGGATATAATTAAAAAACATCTCTTTTATTACAATTCTAAACAAATCTACTGTAGATCCTACCACATAGGATCAATTTACCTGTAGAATTATAGGAATTGCCACACAAAAGAATCACGATATGTAAAAGTCTTAGCGCTAGGTGCTAGTTTGATAAGGCTAATTCTAAATGCAATTAAATGAACGCTTCTTTCCGAGTTTGGCGCATGCTTTTAAACAACTATTCTATGAGCCCTGTTTAGAAATTAATCTCAAAATCCCCAC
Organism: Clarias batrachus; assembly: GCA_003987875.1. NCBI lineage: Eukaryota > Metazoa > Chordata > Actinopteri > Siluriformes > Clariidae > Clarias > Clarias batrachus. Next base: position 125,394 of record QMIH01001110.1, on the reverse strand, counting down.
AAGCTCTTTATTCAGGTTTAATTGGATGATGACCCAAAGATAGGCCTTTCAGATTATTGTATTCTACTAATGGTTTTCTATTCTTTATTTTTTTTTTAATAACATTTGAATATCTGGGACAAAAAAATTGCCTAACAAAACAGCTGATTGTAGACCTACTAGTGCTACGGATAACCGAGCAAAAGTATCCATTCCACTTCCAGACGGAGTAAGTGGACCCAAAGGTAAGAAAGCATGCTAAAAGAAAGTCTTTATTGAATCATTAAAGATCTCAGCGACCAATATCTCTTATCTAAAGCACCGTAATTAAAAATCGCACCTTTAGGCTAAAGTCGGTAATAATGCTAATTATGAAGCGAGCGCTCATCAGTCACTTTCAGTCTGTGTGACACCAGCTACTGGCCTATAAAGTAACTGGGTCATACAATGTGGGGTGTGTTAATGAGCTTCACAGAAAGGCAAACTGGGATACGCACATTAGAGCAGCCCTCCTCGAGTCAAACCATAAGCTCTCTCCACTTTGCCTCGTTACACCTCCCATTTCTCATAAAGGGAGCGAGAGAAAGTTTGAGAGAGAGAGAGAGGCAGGGAAAGAGGAAGGGGAGCTGAAATACAGCGATAGGCCTCATTTGACGAAAACTGCTTAAAGGACGCATTTACTCATGTAAACCCAGATTTCTTTCACTCTCGCTTTCACACACAAAGCACACACATAGACACACATACACATACACACACAGAGAGAAAGTGAGTTACATAAGCTTAAGGGGAAAATTACATCTCATTCATCATTTTTTCTCTCTCTCTCTCTAGATCTTTCTTTCTTATCTATCTTTCAACTAAGCTCCATTACTCATCACCCCCACAGTCAAAAGTTTATGAGGCATTATAGTCCTAAATATTACAGTTTTCTTCCATAAATAACATCCCGAACGACGCCTGTGCTTGTGTGTGTGTGTGTGTGTGTGTGTGTGTGTGTGTGTGTGTGTGTGTGTGTGTGTGTGTGTGTAGGGCAGTTAACATAAAGTCTGATAAGGAATCATATTCACAGAAAATAAATACAATGAAATATAGAATATGTCAAAATAACAGATGAAAAGGTCTGCTGTTTAGTTAATTAATAAAACTTTGTAAATATTTCAAAACATTGATAAACTTCAGGCTTTATAAAATAAATCAGCAACAATTTGACATTTTTATTGCAGTCGAAACATCGAAATAGTCAACATGTCTATCTGTCAATCTGAATATAAAGTCAAGACTGATGTACTGCATACAGTATGTTTACAAATATTAATATTTGTTGATATTTTATTAATAGTTTCACTAAACTGGTGTTTATTTGTAACAATATTACTGACGTAATAGTACGACAGGGGAAATGCCCATACTAGCTGGCTTAATTTTAATCCATTTATTATTATTATTATTATTATTTATTATTATTATTATTTGATATTTTTTCATATTAAGTATGAGAGTTTCTAAATGTATTAACTATAAACTCAATGTATGTACATGTGTGTATCCAGGCAATACAAAAACAAAGTGGCCATGCGGCTATTGTACACCAACCTCCAACACACACACACAAAACACACATACGCAGCAGTGCATTACCTGATGGCAGGACACTGGAGGTCTGCCAAATAGCGATCCTGCCAAATAAAACTTCTGCCAAATAGAGCCACTGCCAAATAATGACCCGCCCGTATAACACAGCAATTCTCCCACTGACACAGGACCTGACACGAGGAAACATCTCCAACTGAGCGGATCAGACACACACACAAAAACACACATACACACATGCACACGCGCACACACACACACACAAGATGTGTGCTTACACACTGCTTTTTCCTGGCCACTTTTCTCAGCCTATTACTTCAACAATATACAGATCACTGGCTGCCTTGTATGTGCATGTTGTATGTTGTGTGTGTCTGAGTGTGTGTGTATTCGTTGTAAGAGCAAATCAGGCAGAAAGTGTGTGCGCGTGCATGTGTGGACAGAAAAGCATCCTGCCATGGGGGGTTGCTCCTAGCTTTGGGCTGCATTAACTGCCCTACTTGTATTACAGCTTTGCACACACACACACACACACACACACACACACACACACACACACACACACACACACACACACATACACACACACAGAAACACAAAACAAACTCACAGCTACACACCCACTCTATATAGACCCGTGTGTGTGTGTGCGTGTGTGTGTGTGTGCACGCGTGTGTGAGAGTGAGTGTGTTTCGTTCCGTAAGAGACAGAGAGAGAAGCTAGCAAAATAAGTGCATTCAACCATACAGCTTATGCTCTTGAGCAATAAGGGCCTCTTAAAATGAAACACTCTCTCTCTTTCTCCCTCTCTCAAACACACACACACACACACACACACACACACACACACACACACACACAAACCTCAGCAACAGCAGCTGTGCACTGTAATAAGAGCGCTCTGGGACTGCTGGTGAAATGAACAGACGCTCATGGGCAGATTTCTCACTATAAGACCCCAGATAGATCCCAGTTAGCAATGCTAGAACAGCACGCTAATTAGCAGATCGCTTCACAGGTCCATCACCAGTGAGGGAAAAAGAATCAGCCTAGTCAATATGGAAGTCGCCAAAGCTAATAAAACAACTCATTTATAATAATAATAGTAATAATAATATTCATAATAATAATGTGTGAAGTATATGAACCCAGAAATGCCGGTAGTGTTAGCATGGTGTGTGAAGTCTGGCTCTGAGTGTTCCTCGTCCTCCTCTTCATTACTCAACTTCATAAACCGTCCTCGACTTAAGATTATTTTTTAATATCATTTAAACAGTAATTTTTTTGCTAGTATCTGTTTGAAAAACATACTAGATATTTAAATCCTGACCAGGCAGTTACTAAGGATGCTATAACAGCGATGTGCAGTGCTGACATTAGGTAGGTAAGTTCTAAAATAAACTATTGTTGTTTTAAGACAGGGAGTTCAGCTGTTCTGGAACAGTTATTGCAAGAACAGTATTGTCAGGTGCATTTGCAAAACCCATCAAGCACCATGATGAAACTGGCTCTCATGTAGAGCATCCCAGGAAAGCAAGACCAATGCTGAAGAGGAGAAGTTCAAAGAAATAGAAATCAGTAAACAGCATGGAATTAGACGGTGTGTCCAAACTTATGACTGATAGCGTACCTGTAGCTTCACAAGTCACCTGTAAGTCTTTAGTTCATTAACTTTTTCGTTATAATTCCTGGCTGTTCCTTGTCTAACTGCATGTATATAAAGTTCCTGGTGTGACTAGATGTAGGATTGATTTTTTTTTTTTTTTAAATGTTTGCTTAACCTGTAGCCGGATGCTCATTTTCTTTGTTTTTATGCTTAATTTAGGTTTTACATTTGTATAATGGATGGATCTTGTCTTCACCCAGTTTCACATTAGGTAGGTTACGACTCCCCCGCCTGTAAGCTTTCACATTAGTAATATAGTTGCGTACCTGAGTACACTTGCGTATCTACATAATTTGATGCAATTCCCCAGAAAACGTAAAGAAGAAAAAGAAGAATGCTTTGGAGTCAACCTTTCCTCTTTTTGATATTATCTTTAGGAGACAAGGTCATGTACGATCCAATTTCTACTAGCATGAGATCAGCATGCGCCTTACTTTTACGCATTTGGCAGATGCCCTTATCTCATTATGCATCTGAGCAGTTGAAGGTTAAGGGCCTCGCTCAGGGGCCCAACAGCAGTAACTTGGTAGTCGTCTGATCTGAACCTGAGACCTTGTAGTCCAATGCCTAAACCACTGAGCTACCCCTGACCCTGTCGATCGTCACTTTCTAAATAGTGGTCCAGGTCCTTGTTTTTTTGTATGGTCAACTTTCATACACGATCCGAACCAAATCAATATGAACCGTACCCCAGACTACCTTTCCATGTGGACACACTGCTTAAATGAATTATATATGACTATGGGGTTAACTGGACTCAGATCCGTGTCCAGGTCTCTGATTTGAAAGCACCCTTAGTTGTGCCACCTGCCTGATGTACCCTGTGTCACCTAATTTAAACGACCCAGACTTGTATCTCACTATATCTGTCAGATTAATCTCAATAACCTCTATAAATGTACACTCAGGGGCATACTGTACCTAGAGGCCACTATTGCAGTAAGTATTGTCTTACTTATTGTATATGTTCAACCGATGGACCCTCGTATGACATCATTATAATGAAATTTATTAATAATAATAATAATAATAATACAAAAGGTAGATTATGTGAAGAGACAAAGAGTTATAGCTAAACTTGACCTTTTACTAATAATCTCCATATGCTATACATGTTTAATAAGTCTCAGTCTCTCTCCTTTCCTCCTTTTTGCCTCGTCCTCGGTACGGTCATGAACTTGGATGTCACCCTGAATTAGAAAGGGCGGTCTGGGTAAGAAATGTCAGCGCTTAATCCTCTTTAATAAGATCATATGATGATTTCATCTCTGATTATGGTTTAAATTGGCCTTCATATGAGCATCGTAATCCCATTGCTCCTCAGGGACCGAGGAGAGTGATGATCCTCGGAGAGCCTGGACGCTTTATGAAGCGTTTCTGCACTTTTGGCCATGACATTAAAGCGGGGATGAACTTTAATAGCACGGAGAGAGAAAGCGAAAAAGTATTTCGGTGATCTGATATGATAATTCACAAGGACTGCTTATCCATGGACATTCTTTCCCCCTACCGTCTCCTATCAAAGGTCTGCGGTTCCTTAACGCCCTGTCCGGCTATTGATAACGATCGGACATGTGCAGGCTGTTCCGTGGATCAAATCGTTGTCTCAAATTATTTTGTCGGACTCAATGCAAATCAGTTTTAAGCTCTGATGTCATGCCATAATAAATTAGCAATTTTCAAGCTGCAGCACTGTTTTCGATTGCCGTTAAGCTGAGATATCTCGCACACATGCATGAACAGAGTATTTGCTTGTTTGCACACAGCACCATAGGAACCACTCGGAAAGAAATAAAAATGAGCAGGATAACAGTTTAAGGTACAAACAAGTCTTGGCAATTAGCAGCGCTGCATTCATCCGTGTGTGCTCATGCATGTTTGGAGAGGATTCAGTGGTGAGCAAGCATTAAAAAAAAAAAAATGCAAGCATTTCTAAATAACCTGAGCTATTTAAATTGGGTTTTAATGAAGAGTACGGTGCTCAAGTAGAGAGAGAGAGAGAGAGCGAGAGAGAGAGAGAGAGAGAGAGAGAGAGAGAGAGAGAATGTGTGTTTTAATGGAAAAAAAAAGCAAAGCCACTGAGCAGAGAAGAGGCGAAAAAACAGTGCTGGCAACGACACAAAACACACTTGAAATCCCCGTGAGAGCCAATCAGCAAATCAGTATCAATTAAGCTGGAGGAGCCGACAAAACGGACAAGTCGCTTTGTTTTAACTAATGAAGTCTGTTGAGGATGCAAACACACACAGCATCCCTGAAAAGAGCAAAGCATGCCACAGACGGACACAGCTCCCTTTGCGGCGCACACGCATGCATCCATCATACACACACACACACACAAACACACAAACATACACACATATTCTAGATTGAAAATGTAAAAAGAAAACTCATCATCATCATCATGAAGACAGACAGACAGACAGACAGACAGACAGACACAAGTACAGGTTGTCTGGTTTTAATAAAGTCAACGTAGCGGACAAACCAAGGCACTGGGCAATTTTTTGAAATAAAGAAGCATGACTAAATGAGGAAAGATAAAGCAGGCTATGGTCAAAGCTCTAATCAAAACAGGCAGGGACGTATTGGAATCATTAATCTTCATATCTAAAGGTGATGGGTGAGAGTCATTAGTATTCAGGTGACCAGGAGAATGTGATGAGATCCTAGACTGAGGATCATCGGCATTGTCTAGTCAAGGCAGATTTAAGCTAAATTCACATTAAAACCCCCTTGATAAATCCTTTTTCTTTTTTGTCAGATCAGATTTGCATGCAGGTGGCACGGTGGTGTACTGGTTAGCACTGTCGCCTTGCACCTCCAGTGTCCAGGTTCTGTGTTTCCTCCCATAGTCCAAAGACAGTAGGTTAGATTAATTAGCGTTCCCAAATTGGCCCTTAGTGTGTGAATGAGTGTGTGTGTGCCCTGCGATGATTTGGCACCCTGTCCAGGTACCCCGCCTTGTATCCTAAGTCTCCTGAGATAAGCTCCAGGCCACCGTGACCCTGAATACAGGATTAAGCGGTATACTGTAGATGATGAGTGAGTGAGTGAGTGAGTGAGATTTGCACGCCATGACAGTTCACAATAATAATTACAAGTGATGTATTTGACGTCTCTGTGTGCGAACATGCCGTAGATACGTCTTTGCTCACGCCGTCTGGGTTAAAACACTTTGTATTCGTGCGACCGCTCACTCATTCCAAACAATGGATGTGATTTAGAAAAAAATTCTGCTCTGGAGTTAGCAGTTAGTCAGCGCGTTCGTTATTTGAGGTCCTGAAAAAGGAAGAAAGCCAGACGCCTCGCTTTAGCTGTTTTATCAACTATTGTTAGCACTGCGATGAAATCGTCGCTGATGACGTCAGTGCCCTATGTATGGTCTCATGAATTCCGATCGTTCAAATACAGTATACAGTATGTATGATCTCGGACCATATACGGAAGTGACAAAAAGATCAGCTCTGTGTAATGTGTGAAAAAAAAATCTAATTTGAGCTACTTCAGGCTGGTATCGTGAACATGGCTTTACTTAACCAGGATTACTATTAGAATGCTTGGCACTGATCGAGGTTAATAAGAGCCTTCATGAAGATCTTCGTTTCCTGCTGGAGGACCACTCTCGAAGAAGCTGCTAGAGTAATACACTGGCGCTACCAGCCATCGAGAACCCAGATGGCGCAATAGACTAGCCAAGAGAGGAAATGTCAGATGCCTTTATTGAGTATATTGAATCGATACGACAATGCTTAAAGGAAAAATGGATAACAGAATCATGAGGTGCAATGGCAGAAGAATGGGGAGCCAAGCCAAAAAAAAAAAAAAAAGAAGAAAAATACAGGAAGACAACTTAACAAAAGTGCAAAGGAGGAACCAGAAAGCCATTGGGACTTGAGGCATATCCAGACAGATAAACGGGTGCAAGCACACCAACCAAACATAATGATAATAGATAAGGAGCTGCAGTAATGGTCCGAGAAGTGGTAATCCTAAGTGATCATGTCAGACAAATGGAATATGAAGAGCTTGCGATACACTCAGGAAGTAGAGAGAATGTGAAAGGTTAAAACCATAATAGTCGCATTGATGACGGGAACACTCGGGACTCTGACCTCCATATTTAAGAAAGATTGCAGGACTGACAAATTGATTTCAGTCTATAAAAGTGTAATCTTAGAAACAGTAAAAAAAAAAAAAGTAAGAAAAAAAAAGACAGGACCTAGAAAATCTTCCAAAAGCATAAACGATGTGTGATTTGTGACCGATCATATTAAATCAGCTATTGAGTCGCATGATTTAGTTTTGCCCTATGGACAATAGAGTGCAGGAGGTTAAATCTTAAATTTTGGCAAAAATCTATTGAGTTTTAGTACTATACACTACAACACAGTTACACCAGTTTTGATAGAAAAATGTGCATTTTTATTCTTGCATTTGAATTCTTTTTGCTTTAAATCCATGTAGCTAGTGACGTCATGATAACGATTAGCAGCAAGGGTGTAACGTAAGGTTCAGAATTGGGGGTTGAGATCTCCACCGATATAGGGGGCGTTTGAGGACATGATTTTATTTTTGTTTGCAGCTACAATAACTGCTGCGTGAGGAAGACGTGTTGGACACAACCAAGCATCTCGGCGAATGTTCTGCATTGCGTGCCAATTACAGTACATTGAATCGAGAAAGTCACCCACGTCATCATGTTTTATAGCAGTTAGTTACTTTATTCATCATTATGATATGATACTTGAGCTGTTATACTGGTTAGTTTTGATTATTGTGTGGTTACTACAACCACATTCCTTCTATAAGTTACACCTATAGGTAGCAGTCAAAATGAGGCTGAAGGTTCTCTCGTCCTTATTATATCATGAATTACTTATGTAATTTTTCCAAAAACAGGATTTCACAAATGGAAAACAAATTCGCACGGGCCATATCTCAGGAACCGAACATGATACAGTAATAAATTTGGTATCAAAGTTAAACTCATTGAACCAGAAATCGTAGAATATACAGAACTCACATCATCCAAAATGTGACTTAATACCTGATCTGTTGTGACAGGTTACATTTTAGTATTTAAAATCTTTCAGGGTAACTCATAGGAATCTAAAATCTGAGAGTTATTGCATAGTAAATACAGTATAACAGCCCGTAAGATTTTAGTATACAAATACAGGTCATGGAATACTAAAGTCACAGGAGAGGGAATGGTGTGTCCAATTTGCATATGCATAGGGGAAAAATTATCCTTCTGCGTTTTTTTTTTTGTCTGTCATACCTTAAAAAGTCAAATTTTATTCGTCACATACACAGTCATACACAGTATGATATCAGGTGAAATGCTTATACAACTACTAACGAAGGTTTCGGTAAATAAGAGAAATAGAGAATTTTACAAATTCAAAATATAGAGAAATATGGAAGTAAATGTTAGCTGTAAAGGACATTACACATTACACAAGTTTGTGTCCCAGGCCTCACATATTAACTTTAATTTAAATAACAAAAAAAAAAACATGTGATATTAAAATAAATAAAAATAAACACAAGCTGGATACACAAATACAATCTAATATCGTATAATAATATAATCAGATATTAAATACAATAAGCCCGGAGCTGTGAAATCTCTAAAATCGAGTTATGATTGGCCAAGCGGGGAATTTTGATAAACATTCAAAATAAGTTTCTGGATTCGGGGCTCTTGGATCTTTTCACAATTAATCACAAGCTTCATTACAGAACGCAAACAAATTAAAATATTCAACTGTTGTTTTGTTTGTGTAAGCGATTAACGAAGCGTAAAAGACGTCTGTTGCTTTTTCGAAATGGGCTGCTTAAGAATGTATCCTCAGCAGCTGGATGAGAACTGTCGAGTTTTGATTGTTGGCTTGTGAGTTGAAATGAAAATAAACCGTTGTTGGTGGAAGGGGAAATGAAGGCGTGTGTGTGTGTGACGTTCGACTGTGTGTAACTGAATGTTGGGTGCAAATGAGCGTGTAGGTGTGTAGGAATGTAGATTCTAAGGGGTTGCTTGTAGCATGTGCGCTTGTGACAGTGTGGGTGTGTGCACTGTAGTAATGACTCCCAGTGGGAACACAGTGCAGTCTGTCTTGTTGTAGGGACAACATGACAGGAGAGAGGAAGAGGGGTGACGGCTGTCCTCTCCTGCACTGGACAGTAATTGGCCAACCATATCGAGGCACACATACACACGCTGTCATACACACATGCAAGCCAGCCACATCCTATCAGGATCTCCACACAGTAACCATTAGCCTGTTGTGGCCTGTTCAGGAGACCAGCAAAAGATGTTTTTTTTGGAGACAAAAACACATACACAGCGAGTAAACAACACTGACACCTAGACGGTGGAAGGAGATTAGCTCCGACATGTCAGTGACAGAACGCGGGGAGGTGGTGGGAATAATTAATGTTACGTTCCTTATCACCTCCGTACATCACTGTCTAGGAGACAAAAAAGCCAGAAAGAAGGGATCAATAGAGAAATAGTGAAAGGATCGAAGTGAGAAAAAAAGACAAAGACAAAGACAGAGCAACAGCAATAAGACCGTGAGAGGAAATGAGGCCGAGGCGATTTGGAAGGGGGGAAAAAAAAGAAGAAAAAATTCAATACATTCGGCCTCTTTGCGGATGTAAAGTGATTGTGAAGCTGCCGTGGGTGGCAAATTACATAAGGGAGAGCAACTCGGGCAATGGGGCGAGCGGCTATATCTGCATGCCATGACAGGCTGGAATAAAGGATGCGGAAACATGATGCCCCGTAATGGATTTATCACATTACCCAGAATTCCCTTCACTCGTCCACCAGGGTCTGCTTTGCCCTAATCAAAGCTGCCGTGTAATAGGGAGTTTCACTCCAATCCTAAACCAACACACCTGAGTCCAGAATGATACGATACTGTTCTCAGCGCACCCTCGGTGACTACCCCTAATGACTCGAGCGAGTAGCAAGGAGCAGCTTTTTCACCAAGTAAACACGACAGAAGAGAAGCAGAAGTTTTCCTGTATGGATTCAATTTATTTCCCAGACTCTGTACTTTGCTCTAGCTACTGTGTAATCTAGGTAGTGGTGGATCAGTGTGTTAAGGCTCTGGGTTACTGATCGGAAGCTTGGTGGTTCAAGTCCCAGCTCGCCAGGGTGCCACTGTTGGGCTTTTAAACAATGCTCTTAACCCTTGTCTGCTCATGCTGTACAATGGCTGACCTCAAAGCTAGAAAATACGTGAAGAATAAAGAATGTCACTGGGCAGTAATGTAATGTATATGTGATGAATAAAGGCTGAATTTAAACCTAAAAATGATAAAGCAAAGGGTAAAAAGATCAACACTTCTAACAATGATACTAAACCAGACTAAACTACTGAACCAGACTGATTTGTTTAAGAACTTGCACAAAATTTAGTAAAGCAATCTATAATGGTACCTCGGCATACGAACGCACACTTCATGAAATTTCGCCCTAAGAATTGATATTTTGCAAGACAGTAGCATTTGCGGGAAAAGAGAGAACAAACCAAGTCAAACTGAAGGCAGGATAAGTTCCAAGTACCTGTATGTCCAAGGGCAGGTGAAGCTTGTTTGCATCAGTAGAAAGCCAAGCAAAAGCCTTTTTTTTCTTTTTTGCATTTTGGCTAGATTTATTAAAGAAATAGTACCAAAAATGTTAGTAAGGATGGTAGAAAGAAGAAAAGGAAGCCACTTTCAGATTTGTTTTTTGCCAAGAGGAATCTTAAACTAAGGTTGAATGAGGTCTAATGTCTATTTATTTCATATTTTTCTTCATATACATGTTTTTTCTGAATGTTTTTATATGCAAAAAATATAATTATAAGTGTTGGAAATTGGTAATATTGGTAATATTTTTGGGTGGCTGGAACAGATTATCTGCATTTACATTATTTGCTATGGGGAAAAGCGTTTTGCAATACAAGATTTCACCTTAAGAACTCGACTCCTGAACGGATTAAACTCGTATGCCAGGATAGCACTATAAACACTTTTTTTTTTTAATAATATGAAGAACATATTCAACCCTGAGGCTAAAGCAATTTGCACTCTTTTTCTGGTCAATCACTCACTGTCCACTTGCACAATCCCCAAAATCATACAGCAACCTACAGTATCAACAGCTTCAGTTAATGTTCATAGTAAAACAGAACAGAAGTAAGAGGTGACCTCTGTGACTCTGGTGGTGCTACTTGCCCATCTCACACTCTCACTAATCGCCCATCTCACACTTGCTCACACTAGTGGTGTTACTTGCCCATCTTGCCAATTTTCACACACAACAGCTTTCAGACTTTACACAGAGTGCTTTGAAAAATATATATATAAATATATATCCAGCGAGTGTGAGGTGTGTGGGTAAAATGGCTTCTTGATGACAGGCATCAACAGAGAATGGGTGAACCTGTTTGAGGTCATAGGAATGCTAAGATACAGTAATTCAATAAATAATTACAAAATAAAAAAAGTGACGCAATCAACAATTCTATACAATGGTGGTGAGCAGAAAAGCATCTCAGTAAAGAATGCAGAACACATGAAACCTCGAGGTTGGCCACATTGGGTTTCGCTCCTGTCAGCCAAGAACAGGAATCTGATGCTACAAATGCCACAGCTCTACTGAAACTGAACGCTTGATGACTGTACAGTATATATATATAATCATTATTTTAAAAAGGTCAGCAACTATGAGTATACATTGATATGCAATTTGGATGTGAGCCAGGTCCCTGTCAATTTGCCACTAGGCAGACATACTGTACACTGGTCAAGTATTATGTACTAGTGATTGGAAGTTTGAATCATTTTAGTGACTCGGTTCTTTGAATCTCGTTCATCAAAATGGACGAATCTTAGTTTGTTTTGTTCTTTTAATCAGAACTCAAATAAAATGTTACATTTTCAATAAACAAACCCCCAACACGTCTACATATAATAGCTATAGTTGGCTATAGTTCCAGGAATGAAAATATTACAATGCAGCTAAGGACATATTATATTAAATAAACCGCATGAGCAGCTCACCTCTCATATTTTCTGGTCTGAGTCGTTCGTTCTTTTGAATCTATTGCACTGCAGAGTGTCTATGGGAGTCATGTGACAAAAGAACGAACAACGGGGACCAAAAGACTCCGAGGTAACTATTAATTTCTGTTTCCTGTACTTAACCAATGGAGGTTTGCGATGCTTAGCGCATGCATATCACTCTCCGAGATTACTCGTTCTTCTGAGTCATGTTAAAGACTCGTTCATAAAGAACGAATCATTCATAAACGACCCATCACTATTATGTAGGTTCCCCTTGTGCCTCACATGGCATGACCTCTTGTGGGGGNNNGGGGGGGGGGGGGGGTGTTGTGGTGTCCAGCACCAGGATGTTGGTGTGGATGCTTTTGGTGCTGTGGGAGCTCCGCAGATTACACTTGGTTGTCCGGTGCATTCCATGGATGCTCGGTCAGATCGCAATCTGTGGAATTTATGCGATGCCCTGTGGTGCACTGTGGGTTTTGGTGCATTTCTATTGTTGCCAGCATTGACTTTTCTCAGCAAGATGTGCTGCATTGTACTGCTTTTCTGTGCGATCAGATTGGACGGGTTAGGTCCCCATGATCTTGTTTCTGTTACAGTACGTGGCATTCATTTTATGTCTGATTTTTATTTTAATTTTTGGTCACTATACCAGGATTTCAGTCTTTGTAAAATAGCTCCATCACTCATTCATTCACTATTTATTAAATAAACTGTTCTGTATAAAGCACTGCATAGGGGCAGCTGTATTGAAGACACTGCGAGGAAATACATCAATATGACATAAAGGAGTGTGCATCAGTTGCTGTAAACTGGTTGTAATATACATGAACTATCCAGGAAATATTATGTGTACATAATGTAGTATTCGAGGACAAAATGGATTTAAGGCAATATTCTTTTACCATACGAGTACATAGGGAGTAGATTAGGCCTAGAGTCGCATTTGCATGGTAATACTCAGGTTCAGATCTGTACGTCCCTGTGTAATCTTATATGCTGTATTAAAGTATAAGGTTTAGCTTGCTGGCTTGGCAGGCAGGATTCCTTACTAACAAGGCAAATCGTTTGCTTTAAATGCATAGCGAGATGTAACAGACAGGTCAATAACAATGCTTCATAAATATCATAACACTGTACTGTGTTTGTATTTATATATGGTATGACTTCAGGGTTCTGCATAGCAGCAATAAAACAAGACAGCTGAACATGCATTGTGTTGAGAGAGAGAGAGAGAGAGAGAGAGAGAGAGAGAGAGAGAGAATGAAATAATGGATTCATTAAGTTTAACTGTAATGACATGGCTTTGCTCCGGGCCCATGTTTTTGTTTTCACCATGACGACGGACCATGGCCTCAACACTTATACAGGCTCACTATCCTGTACAGAACATGAGTACGCATCCAACATGCACACACACACACACACACATGTACTTACACATAAACATCTTGAACACATTTATGGTATATTACAGGTTGACACATTTCCCTAAAGGCCGCTTTCTTCATCTCTCTCTCTCTCTCAATTCCTTACTCCCCTTCATCGCCCCCTTCTTTATTTCTCTTTCTTCCTCAACCCCATTCCTCCTCTTCATCTCTTTCTCTCTCCTTTAAATGCTCTCCACCTACATCATTCCCCCTCATATGTTTTTTTCTATCCCTTCTTCCCTAACTCAAAATTTCGTTCTCTTCCCTTAATCCTTCCCTTCTCCATCTTTTCCTATATTAACCCCCCACCCCCCCTCCTTTCCCCACTTTCTCTCTCTCTCTTCCTCTCTTCATTCGCTGTGCACTCTCTCATACTCAATCCCTTAAACCCCGTCTCCTTTCTTTCCCCCTGTCACCACCTGTCTGTCTTTCTCATTCCCTCTGTCTTCATAAAGCAGTACGAGATAGTGGGATGGAGTGGGCTGGAGAGGGCTGGAGAGGGATAGAGGCTGTCAGAGAGACTGAAGGAGATTTGCAGTGCGGCTGGACGTCAGTTATGTCTGTTTCCCTCGTAGATAGAGTTTTAAACCCGCTGAAACTTGACACACTCATCAATTACACCGGTACTGTTTAAGCCCCGCTTACACACACACAAACACGGGGACGCTTTGAGCTTTGAGGACATCAAGCACTTGGCGATAGTTAGATCTTGGGCCCAATATATTAAGCCTTAAAGTTGCACCAGCAGGCTGGTGATTTAACATAGCGACACACTGCTAAAGCTGAGACAAGCGGCTCTAACGGTATTCCCTAAGGCATCATTTCAGAAATCGCGCACACACACACACACATACACATACACACCCTGAGACAGCTGCACAGGTCGCAAAGGGCATGTAGGGAGTGTTACACGGTACGTCCTGAAAAGCATGCTCCTTGTCATGCATTCTCTGCAGTCTGTTCATGCCATACCAAGATATATTGATCTACTACGTCTGTATGTGTGTGTAGCATTTTCACACAGCTTACTCCACTCTGAAGGGTACTAATCCTCACATGAGGCCAATAAGCTCATCTATAGTTATTTACATACATCTACATAATTCCCCTCTTTCTCTCTCTCTCTCCAGTGTGTTGCTGTGGAAAATGGCAGTGCACGTAATGATCACCCAGCGCTGCTTCAGCATCCTCAAGCCATCCTACCCTATTCCTCTATTCCCCTCCCTGCATCAGTCATAAAAAGAGGATCATGGATGGCATGATGAGGGAAGCATGGGATTTGTTAAACAGACCGATGTCTAGCATGGCACAGCATTTCTGGATTTATAATTGGAGAGGCGGAAAGTATCAGAATGAAACCGTGCATTCGTTAAAAGACGTAAGGATGGAATTGAATCAAATGCACAGCATGTCGATGATAATGAATGAATAAATGCACGTCTGAAGTATTAATGAAAGGGTGGACTGGCCACCACATTAAGATCCAATGCAAATTAATCGAACCACTTTGCATAAAAAGTGATGAGTCAGAATTCAAATTCATGGGCGAATCAGCACGAGGATGGTTTCGTTCCGTTCGGAAAACAAACTGGAGTGTAAACATTGCATCGAGAGGAAAGCACGAGACTCCTCCAGACTTTAAGTGTACTCAAAGGTTTCTGTGGTGCTGTATTACAGCCCAGTGTTAAGTGCATTAAGGAACAAGGGAATCCATGCCTGTGCATATTTCTCTTTTTTTTATTTACATTTTTTTATTTCACAGAATTCTCCTGGAGACGACTTAAAATACATCGAAATACGTTTGATCTTCATTAAGCACTAAACTACCCAAATTAAACTTTTGTAATGTGTTCATTTAACATAATCTGCTTGCCTTCGGATACTGCAAACCTTTATTGTTATATTTGATTACATCCTTAGATCCATTTTTATATCGAAATGTATATAAAGACTTCAGGGAGTACATATCATGTTCATTTAAGTGGACACATTTCCTGCAGAACTAAGATGAATGACAGAGCAGCTTTATAGAATCCTGCATTACAGACTGCTTATCCTCAGGCTGGGGACATGGTGCATAAGACAGCTATGACAAGGTTAAAAAAAAAGAAAAAAAGAAAAAAAGAAACGTGAGTTTAGAGTGCTGAGATGTAAAACAAGGTTTTTAGCTGCACTCTAAACAACTCAGACAATGTGACAGTGATGAGCGTGGAACTCGAAGCATAGCCGCATATTTAACAGCTGCCAGATGCTGAACGGTCAAGCAAGTCGTCTGTCTGATAGAAAAATGACAGTTTTGTTTAATCTGGAAGAGCTGGTGCGTGTGGCGAATGAAACTCGTGCTGAGCAAGGAGACCATGAGGGTGCGGATTTTTACAACATATTTACTCTTGACCTGCGCTACATTCTCAATATGCTTTTCTGACAATGTTAAGCAAATCGAAAGACGTGTGGACTGTCAGTCATATTGAAAGAGGTTTGGACTCTACACCAATGAAAAAGGTAAACCTGTAGATGGTAATTAAGGAGATATGGCCTCTATACCCATAGTTTAAAATAAGAGGTGTGGTCTCTATGCTTGTAAATTAAAATGAAGAAGGTGTGGCTTCTATGCCTGTAGACCACAATTAAGCAGGTGCAGGCTCTCTACCTGTAGATCAAAATAAATGGGGTGTGGTTTCTACGCCCGTACATTGTAATGATAGAGGTGTGGCCTCTCTCACTGTTGATAAAAATGAAGGAGGTATAGAGACTTTGCTTGTAAATCCAAATGATGGAGGTGTGGCTGCAGTGCCCATAGACCGCAATAAAGGAGGTATAGATATAGGTCTCTGTGCCCATAGATCGTAATGAAGGAGGTGTGGCCTCTTTGCCCATAGATCGAAATGAAGGAGGTATGGTCTATATGACCATAGATTGTAATGAAGGAGGTGTGGCCTCTATGCCCATAGATCATGAGGAAGGAGGTGTGGCCTCTATGCCTGTAGATTGTAATGAAGGAGGTGTGGCCTCTCTGCTTTTTGATCAAAATGATGGAGGTGCGACCTCTATGACTGTCAGTCAAAAATAAGGAGGTGTGGCCTCATTAATTATCAGTCATACTGGTTTATATTCCCATAGACAGCAATAAAGGAGGTGTGGCCTCCGTTTCTATAGATTATATTAAAAGAGGTGTGGCCTCTATGCCTTTAGATTGTAATAAGATTGGTGTGGCCTCTATGCCCATACATCACGAGGAAGGAGGTGTGGCCTCTATGCCCATGGATCGTAATGAAGGAGGTGTGGCCTCTATGCCTGTAGATTGTAATAAAATAGGTGTGGCCTCTATGACCGTAGATCAAAATGAAGGAGGTGTGTTCTCTCTCCTTTTTGATCAAAATGATGGAGGTGCGGCCTCTATGACGGTCAGTCGAAATGAAGGAGGTGTGGCCTCATTAATAAGTCATACTAGAAGAGGAGTGGCCTCTTGGCCAAAATAAAGGAGGTGTGTCCTCCATGACTGTCAGTGGTAAGGAGGTGGAGCCTCTATATAGGCCTGTTGTAATTAAGGAGGTATGGCCTGTACACCTATCAGTTCCAGGAAAAGAGTCTAGTTAAAAAGCATATATATATATAGTTCCACTATACTTGCAAGTCACAATGAGAGGTGTCACATGGCTTCTTTATATTATACAATAAAGTAGGTGTAGTCTCTGTGACTGTCAAGCCCAGTAATTGAAATGTTATCTCTCAGTGTGTTTTTAAATTACTATGTTTGCAATGTCTGCAATCATCTTAAATGATTTGTCCCTGTAAATTCATATATTTTGTGCACGGAATTCTTGATTACACAAACTCGCTCCTTTTGTGGTCAATAATTTGAGCATAATTTTATTCGATGCTAATTAGGAAATCCCCCAGTGCTTTTCCTTACACTAAAATCAGTTAGATGACACGGACAAGTTGAGGCATAATACAGAGATCTAATGTTTATTAGCGAGTAAAGGGTGTGCATGTGTGTGTGTGTGTTTGTGCACGTGCATGCACCTAGCCACATCATTAAATATATGCACAGATGATGTAAGCTTTGCTTTCTTGTTATGTTACAGTATGTGTGTGCATGTGTATCGCATAACATTGCCCGGGATGCTTGACCTTTTTGCTTGGCCTCTGCACGAGTTCACCATGTACTGTGCTATTAATGTACCTAAGGACAGACACCCACACGCACACATCCCTCTTAGCCGAACACTTCCACTCTACATGTCCTAACAGCGACCTAACATTTAGCCAAAGGTGGAAAAACATTCGTGGTGACAAGACGATAATCGTCTGTGACACCGCTGTCAGGTTCGTGCTTGCGGTTGAACGGAATATGCCACAATCTGAAAGCCACGGCTCACATCAAAAACATTCAGGTCCAAAAGTCTCCGGCTGCTACCAAAACTCTCATTATTTCATCAGTTAACAAAGCACTAACAGAATATAACACAGACCATCCGAGTAGTTTAAGAACATATTGCTTAAAGATATGAATAAGTCATTGATATGTGTGGGGAATCCACATGGAGAATTCTAAATATCCAGCTTATATCATGTTCACAAGCTGAAAGTTTACTAGGTATACAAATTAATTTGTAAGAATAAAATGACAAGTTAAGTTTATTTAATCTAATTAAGCCAATTTCTTGGATTGCTTCATCATTTATAATGATCTAGTAAGTTCTGGTAATGTTGTGTTAAAATATTAAGAATGCCTATTGGATATTTATTGATATTTATTGACATTTATTGACATATCAGCATACATTTTATGTGTTTATTTGCTAGTAGGTAAACCTATTCAATGAGCTTTTTAAAATCTTATTTATTATGTATTATTTTATTTATTTACTTTTATTGTATTTCCTTTTGATTATAATTGATCAGGATTTTAACAATTTTTATTTAATCCATTATCATATAGTTACAAATATACATATACATACAGGGTGGGCCAAAAGTAGGGTTACAGTTACTTCATTATCTGCTTCACCTTCACAATCACGTTTTAGATATAAAAATTATCATCATCAAGAAGGTTGACTCTTTGGGCACTTGAGAGATTAGATGTTCAATGTAAAATGTCTAATATGTAATTATAATATATTTAAATAAAAGTCTAAATTTCTAATAAAGGAAAAATGTTTAAATGTTAACTGTAACTCTACTTTTGGCCCACGCTGTATATACACGCTGTATATAAAACTTTTTAATGTAATAATAACCTATGAATTTCTCATAGGTATGTTTTTTTTTGTTTTTTTTGGTTGTGTACAATCCAGCAACATGATGAGAATGAAATCAAATGTCTGTTATCTAGTAACAGTATTTTAATGTCATGGTTTGTATATCAATATTAAATTGATGTTACATCACAAAAATCAATTCCCCTCACATGTCTAAACCACAAGCTATTGTCTTCGTTTTTTTTCTTCATACATTAATCTTCAGTAACTGCTTGATCTGACTAATATTGACCACACCGCCAAGCTTTCATGAAATTAGATTACACATTGATCAGCCAGAATATTAACACTGATTATCAGTTATATACCAGTAAACTGGTGACAGGCTCATGCGCACCTAAGACTCATTCATGCCTGTGTGGGGCAAAGGTTAGCCCGTCTAGTTCAAACCCAATGTTTGAAGCACCAATATTTCACAAATTGATGAAAAAATTGAATGCTGGTTATCACAACACTTATGGAGCTTAGGAGTCAAAGAGCTCAAGGTTGTTGATCAGACCTCCAAATTCCCCAGATCTCAATCCCATCAGGCATCCATGGGATGTGCTGGACAAAAAAGTCTGATCCATTGAGGCCCCGCCTTGCAACTTACTGTACAGCACTTAAAGTATTTGCTGCTTACAGTATGTCCTCGTGCCAGACACCACTGAACACCACCCAGAGGTCCTGTAGAGTCATGCCTCAAGGGTTCAGAGCTGTTATGGTGACATGAGGGGAACATCCTGTAACATTATGGCTGATCAGTCTATATTAGATAAGACTGATGAAATCATGGGTAAAAAATAGCTAGATGAAAGAAAAAAAATAGTTTAAGGTATTTATTATTTCTTACATAAAGAGTCCACACATCCTTGTTCAAATGTAATGCATCATAGTATACGACAAGAAGGGTTCACAACTGTTACCTAATACTTTTATGTCACGATAGTGCTATCGAGGTAGTTACATCATACCGCACATCAGCCCCTGCACATCACATGATCTTGAGCACTCCCGCTAGTATCTTCTTATGCCTCGTCTGTGCCACTCTTTCTCACTTTATAGTCTGTATGGTTCATGTTAATGGTTCTTATTTCCCCTGTTTTGGCACGACGGATTACCTATATGCATCTCAACTGCCAATTCCAGGTCTGACAAGTATTGTAAGAGTTGTGATCTTTGCTTTCGATCACTGTAATGCTGGAAGGTGAGAACTTCAGGTAGTTAAAAAAAAAAAGAAAAGAGGCGTGCGGTTTTTGTGCCAAAACACATCTGTATCTTAAAGCTCCAGTCCCAGCTGAAACGAAGCAGCCCCACAGCATAATGCTTGCACCACCGTGTTGCACTGGGGGCATGCTGTTCTTTGGGTGATGAGCTGTCTTGTTCTTGTGTCAAACATCTTTCGGGATTATTTTCCAAAAGTTCTACCTTGGTCTGATCTGACTGTAACACATTTTGCCACAGGGTTTGGAGTTATTTTAAGCAAGTTTGGATTTTTTTTCCCCTTCCATCCAGCTTTACTACCATATAGCCCAGACATGAAGAAAATGAAAGATTGTAGTCACATACAGGAATGCACCAGCGCTTGCCAGATAGCCCTGTACAGTACTGTAGGTCTCTCAGCAGCCTTCTCCATGTGTCTTCTTCATGTTTTTTTCTCTAGTTTGGTAGGACATCCTGTTCTTGCTAATGTCACGGTGGTGCACTATTGTTCGACATGTAATGTTTCAGAAATTATTTTGTACCCCTCTTCTGAACATAATCTTCCAACAGTGAGATCACGTGCGTGGCTTGTAAGCTTTGTGTGAATCATGATTTCAGCATTTGGATAACCGTGGATCTACTGTGGATCTTTATTTGGTATTAATCGGAACCACTTAATAAATGGCAGGTTTATGACTATTGTCTCGTTATAAAAGTGTGTGTACACTCAAGCAACCAGATTATTAATATTATTAAACGTTTTTTCCCATTTAATTGGTTGCTTTATATTTTTTAAAATGTGGAAACATTTTTCTTAGTTTTCTTTTAATTTTAACATAGGTTGTGCGATATTATTATTACAATTATTATTATTATTATTAGTAGTAGTAGTAGTATTTTCACTGCATAATTAAATTCAAGTCAACCCGGGACTTTCTGTATATAATCTCCTGTCACACTAAAGCATTAAAAATGACTCAATTAATGAAAAAGTACGAGGGGCGTTCATGTCAAAGAGGGACTTTTGATTATGCAGAATAACAGAACAAATATATGAGAGTTAAAAACTCACTTTATTTTTCTATATAATCCCCTGTTACACCAAGGCACTTCTCCCAGCCTTTTACTAGTGCTTGCTTCAAAATACTAAAACGTCTAAAACGCTGGCCTCCCAGGAGCTCGTTTGATGGGCCGAGTGGTGGTGGTGAATGATTGTGTGGGCGGTTCCCACAGACAGATGCGGCTCTTCTGCAAGCTGGTAAAAACTTATGCATTGATTTTCAAAGATCGGGCAATCCACTCGTTGAATATTCATGGGAACGACTGCGGTGGGCGCCGAACCACCTCGGCCGGGAGCATCATTCGCAGACGTACAGTCTTCTTCAAAAAGCTTTCACAATTCAAATGTTCTACCGCCACTAAAAGGCTCAATACTCAATGCTCATACTGTGCTTGAAGACTTCTGTAAATGTTTGTCAGGTTTGTTTTTATCAGGTTTGTCAAAAGTCCCAGTTTAACTTGAACGCCCTTTCTTATTGCTTGGTAGAATGTTTCAAATAATGTCTATAATAATAAAAAATGAATCCTATTGATCTGAATTCTTTCTGTTGGGGATTGTTTTCACCTTATTGTTTTCCTTTATTCCTGTCTTATCTCAGGAGCACATTTATCCACTTCACAGAGTCATCAACGGGGGTATCTTGCCGGTCTATACATTTTAGATAAAAAAAATTTAAAAAACCTTATGTAAACATTGGAATGTTAGATCGCTGTAGGAATTAGCATAACTAAAATGTTAATATGAGAGAAAGTGGACTTAACACAGTCGGGATGCTCTCGCCTGACGCCGTAGCAAAAGCTTCCATTAGTTTTAGACCTAATTAGAGTGACACTTAACAGGCTAATTTTCTCCAGACACTTAAAACACTCTGCAGGTTTTTGGTTGCACTTAAGAGCATACGCACACACACACACACACACACACACACACACACACACACACACACACACACACACACGTAATTGATGTTGCATTTCTTAATGGGAAACTTAATGTCAGAACACATTTACGTCTGTAAGGTTTTCCACACACACACACACACACACACACACAAACACACACACACACACACACACACACACACAATCATAATGTACTGTATACACAAACACAAGCATACAGTACAAACATGCACGACTGACACACATGATGCACTTCTTTTTTACTGTCTTCTTCCTCATTTAAGCCAGGAAGTGAATGAGATGTGCGCACACACACCCAGCCATGCCCCCCCTCACCCCCACCACCACCATACACATTTTTTTTGTATGCATCTTGCAAATCTCATGTGCGACACCCACAATGTATTCCCTTATACACAGGGGAACATAGTAAACCAGGTCTATAATATTTACCATGCATTTTTTATGCATGTGTGTGTGTGTGTGTGTAGCAGTCGAAAGATTCGAATATCGTTCAAATAACGCTTTGTAAATTTTAAATACTATCTCCCCAACCCACCCCTAGCCTCGACACAATAGTGATACAAAAGTTGAAAATTCAGTCAGAAAGATGGAAAGAAAGAAGAGAGAAGGAGAACGGGCTGTTTTGGCCGCAGGGGAGCAAGCATCAGTGCTATTCCAATTACAGGAGACAATGAGAGAGCAGAGGCGTGCTGGGATTCTGTGTGTGAGGGTGTGTGTGTGTGTGTGTGTGTGTATGTGTCTGTGCTGCATGTGTGCATGTCTGGGCAGTGGGGTGTGTGAGAGTATGAGAGGGTGTAAGTGTCATTCTGTGTGTGTGAGAGAGAAATGAGGTTCAGAGATGAGAAGGGTCGTCTCCCTCGGTCTGCTCGGTAATTGTGATAAATCTTGTGCGAGTGTGTGTGTGTGGGTGTGTGTGTGGGTGTGTGTGTGTTCATCAAGCCCTGGGTCACACTGTTCGCTTGCCCTCCGTAATTAGGATGTGACAGGCTGCAAGTTACTGCGCTGCTCTGTAGGAGTGTGTGTAGAGGTACACGGGTGCGTGCGATAAAACGTATTGAGAGTAATTGAATTGAATTTAGATAGATAGATAGATAGATAGATAGATAGATAGATAGATAGATAGATAGATAGATAGATAGATAGATAGATAGATGGGGTAATACACAATGTCACTATACAGTACATATTTGTATCCATTTAGATCTTTAAATATTCATATCTACTGTATATCTGTATTCGCATTTAATTGCAATGTAGGTCCATCCGAAAAGCCACTGCCCCCGACCCCCCATTTATTAGTATGAATTAAATATGAACCCCATCCTGTAAAACCACCCGAAATTTTTTTTTCGTCCCATGAGCTTCATCTTGCTTGTTAAAGAAGTGTGTCTACTTGAAAGTAAAAGCTTCCCGTAACTTTTTTTGTCTCATACTGAAAACCTAAGGTCACCCAAGGTGACCTTAAACACAGTCTGGTGATGAGCCTCTTAGCCGCAGGAAAACGGTGCAAACGTTTTAAATTCAATACAATTTTATTCATATAGCGCTTTTAACCATTGACATTGTCGCAAATCATTAATTATTCAAGTTTGTATGAAATGTGAATGTGTTTGAATCAAAATGATAAGGTTGTCCCTGATGAGCAAGCCGAGGATGACGGCGACGGCGAATAAGGCTGTACGTCCGTTAATGGCGATCTCCCAGCCGAGACACAGTCCTGACGTACGGTCCTGACGCTGTTTCCACACGTTCGGGCCTATAAAGGAGTTCTTGAGAGGCCGGGGTTTTGCAGACATGAAGCAGACAGTCTGATCATGCTTCTGGTGTACTGGGAAAGCTTTCTACCTTGATGGTGTCCAAGCACAAATGAAACGCTGGGAAAAGTGCATTAGTGTAGCAGGGGATTATATAGAGAAATAAAGGGAGATTATAACACTCTTAACTGGGAGAGTAATCAAAAGTCCCAGAATGACTTGAACTCCCTTCATAGGGAAACAACAACAAATCCTTCTATCTCCATCCATATTTGTATCTTTCTAGATAGATAGATAGATAGATAGATAGATAGATAGATAGATAGATAGATAGATAGATAGATAGATAGATAGATAGATAGATAGATAGATAGATAGATAGATA
>QMIH01001110.1:73578-85771 GCA_003987875.1 Clarias batrachus | reverse complement strand
TATATATATCTTCTGAACCGTAGACCGTAGTCCAGTGCCTTAACCACTGAGCTACCCCTGCCCAAAATATTAAATACAAAATGCAGTCCAAACCTGTCTGGCTCTAATCCTAATAACTTTTTATGCCAGCTTTGGTGTCAACAACTGTAATCAAACATGTGCGATAACTGGCGATGCGTCTTTCACATCACTGTGGAGGAATTTTGGCCCACTCTTCTTTACAGAATTGTTTTAATTCAGCCATATTAGAGGGGTTTTCAATCTTGAATGGTCTGTTTAAGGCAATCGGATTTAAGTCTGGACTTTGACTATGCCACTCAAAAACCGTAATATTTATTTTTTTGAGCCATTAAGCAGTAGGCTGGTTTGTTTTAGATAATTGTACTGCTACATAACCCAAGTGTGCTTGAGCTTACCACAAACTGATGGCCGGATATTTTCACTCAGCATTTCCATCAAGTCATCCAGGTCCTGAAGCTGCAAACCAGACAAAGACCAGTCACACTACCACAATACGAGTTAGTTTTACACAGATGTAACAGGATGCAAACCTTCCAAAAAGTTCAGCTTTTGTCTTATCAGTCCATAGGATATTCACCAAAAGTCTTGAAAATAATCAAAATGTTTTATGGGCTGCTTGCCTCCATGAGTGCTGCACCATTTCCAGGGGCCCTAAAATGAAACACACAATATGATTATATACAACAGGCCTTGTTCAAAATTAAATTATGCAGTTAGGATAGAAGAACACATTTGTGAATAGACCTCAAAACATTTATGAATTTAGGTATTGCTCAAATAAATTCCATTTTGAAGTAATTTGACATATTTTAAATAGTCCCCTGGTTTCTTTCTACATTGCTTTGTAATTGACATAATTAACCATAGAATGTGATATATGTCATCAGTTTGCTTTTTATGCAAAGTGATTTCTTTATGCTTAAAGGATTGAGTTTCTTTTAAAGCAGGCACTTTACACAGGTGAAAAATTATTGCTTCATCACCTTTGCTCAAGGAAATGAGAAGGCCAGCTGTAAAAATTACCAGAGTGTCAAGTCTGAATACAGATAACTTCATCTGTAACTTAAGGGGAGCACTTGTGTCACCAGGTCTGAATACCAATGTTACTATACTGACAAAACATATGAGAGGATTTAAAAAAAAAAATGAATCCATTATTCATATGTGGATTTTCACAACTAACCCACTGGCAAGAACCTGAGACATGCCCGGCTTAGAAGGCAAGAAGGAAAGAATAGCGCAACATCTTACTCAAGGTTGCATTTGCATTGCCAAGTCTTCATTCAAGGTGAGTGAGTAAGGATGGAAATAGTAACCTTTTCTGTGCAAAGTTCAACTTAAAAAAGGGAGAAATGAACATACACTGGCTTAAATAATAGCATGATAAGGTTTTCACAGAACAGTTTATAAATCACCTGTTTATTAGTAGGGATAGGAATTTCTAAGCAGCTCATGATTTGATTAAATTTCATTGTAGATGCCTTGATGCGATTACAAACCAATTCTTTATGCATCTTGATGCTTCTTGAATTTGATTTCCCGTGCCTGCATTATGATTTTTTTGATTCTGTTATTTTTTAACACACAATTTCCATCCATCATAAGAAACATAAAGATTAATGTACTTTATAGGGTTTTGCCAACAATACTTCAGTATACAGTACCATGATGTCAAAACTCTTTGTCACCCCTGTGCCACTTGATATTCTATATTTCTTTATATATTTTCTATATTTATATCTATATTTTATGTCCATATATATCTTCTATTTTTCTCATGTGCAGCAAATAATGAGAATTGTTTCTGTATATCAATGTAGATATAAGGAAGCAACAATATTGTGTAAATTGAAAAATAATTAAGCAACAGTTAATTCTGACTAAGTAATCTGATTGGACAAGAGGCATTCCATTAGTGGTGATAATAGAGCATAACAGCACTGGGAGGATTTACTATATGTATTACTCTCAACCATTAGTTACACTAACTGTCAGTCGCCAGGAGGGATAAAAGTTGGTCAGTACGGTCTGCAGTACTAAAATGATGAGAGAACAACTATCTGCCAAATCTCACAATCAAAACCAGTCACAAAAGGAAGTTCAACAAGGAAACACGTCATAAATCAACTTAAAGAACATCTAAATAATTGCTTCCAAGTCATTCTGAATTGCTAGAACCAAAACCAACAAGCTTCTAATACAAAGCTGAATCCCAAATCCCTCTCTAACCCCTGGGATTGTACACCCAACACAGCACAATAGCTTTCCATTTTATGCTGTTTGGGATTCAACACCGGAACCCGAAAGTAGTCCGATATTCTAAAACAGAATAAGTGGACATATAAAGTAAAACTCAACCCGTGCTTGGTGAGTTTCCTCCAGGACTTGCTAGCTTCAATCCCATTAGTCTTATCAGCTACTTATTTTGTCCTTTTGATTATAGTATTCTACAGTAGGTGTGTTATTGTGCATGGAAGTCCTTGACTCAATCTCACACACACACACACACACACACACACACACACACACACACACACACACACACACACACACACACACACACACACAAAAGACTCATAAAAGTGTTTGTTCCCATTTTGTATTATTAACATAATGAGTAAAACGTTACAGGATAACATTTTGGAATAAAAAAGAAAAAAAAAAAACAGGTACACAGAGCATGAAAAACAAACGAGATGGGAGCTACTGTATTTTGGGATCTTGTTAAATAGATGCAGAACTGAGCAAAGAGGAGGGCTCTTCATAAAAGAGTTACAGAAAGAGTTACTCTGTCGTCCTTTAACAAAGCGCCCAACTGTCTAGGGAGGAAGTAGAGCTTTCTTTCACTTCCTGTTTTGGTCCATGACTCATTTCAACCCATAAAGCACATCTTCTGTCATTTTAGAATATAGCATCTGACCCCTCTCTAGCATTCACACAAACACAAAAGTGACTTTTGTAAGTACGAGTGAGCGAGGCCTTCCCATGAATAATATCTGTAGCGTCTTCCACATATATTATCCAAAATCATCTTGAAAGGATCTGGCAGAATACGTTTATGAAAACCAGATGGTAGAAATCAATCTATTATGTTCAATATAGCACACAAATGTCTAGATGCCAATGGTTTGATGTGTGAAAATTTCAGCAATATACCATTTGACTCATTTGTTAATCAGTTTTTTCCCCCCTCTTTGGTTTCAACTACTTATTGGATTTAGCCTGATTTATGTTGGAAAGTTGCATTTCACAAAAAAGACCAGAGATAAATCTGCTTATCACATGGTGAAAGTTGGAGGTTCAATAAATCACCTGAAGATCAGCGAAAGGAACTGAGTTCCTTGAAGTAAGATCAGATGGACTACGGTGACAATTCCTAATTAGCAACAACCCTGGATTGCACAAACACATGTTTTTTGTTATGCAAGAATGGCCACCAGAGGTACATTTTATAGTTCTATAATCTTCTGAACATATTGAACTGGACTTTATGGAACATCAAGAGGTGTGTTGGGACCATATGACGGACTTAAACTAAAGCTGTTAATCTTATCATGCTCATCATTTGAGAAGTGGGCTACATATGTGTGTGTGTGTGTGTGTGTGTGTGTGTGTGTGTGTGTGTGTGTGTGTGTGTGTGTGTGTGCATATGTTGTGAATCATTTTCAGGCCACTATAACTATATGTCACTATCTTAAGAGCCACATGAACAAAAGTGGCCCTTTGGTGATCCCTTTCCAGTAATAAACAGGGCAGAGAGGGATAAAGGGCATAAATAGCAGAACACAACAGGTGAGTCATGAAGTTTAGCCATGTGGTAGAAAAAAAGACATAAAATGGTACTCATAAAAATAAAAATAAAAAAACAAACGTACAATTAATTGTAAACTCAGTTCATTTCCAAGATATCTCAGAGCTATAGTATAATGAATCAGCACTAGCTTCCCAGTGTTGATATAATAGGTGGGTAAAATCTTTATTTCTTCAGGCAAAAGCAATACCTAACAGTACACTATCCATGCTCCTGAAGCTTTATCATATTTAATATGCATAAAAGCCCAGTGGTGGCTTGATCGGTTTTGCAGATCAGAGCATTGGAAGTTTGAGACCCACCATCATCAGGTTGCCACTGTTGCATTCTTGGGCAAAAGCCTCAACTTTATACTTTATGTAGGAGTAAAACATAAGAACCCAAAAATGCCCAAATGGTGCAACAGAAAAGCATTAATCATGATGCTAGAGCTGTCCATTCTTGGTAGCCAACCCTGTGAAACATATACAATAGTGACCATTTGTAATCTCATGTATGCAGAAGAGGGCAGATATGGTCACCCTTCAATGGTGTTATGTTGGCCGGTGATGGAGTATTAGCAGCATTTGGTTTCAGATATTTTAGAAGAAGCATGTGCTCGACCTCAGACTCACTAATTTGTAGCTGTTTTATGACAGTAGAGAGATGGCTGAAGGATGGGTATTGCCAAATTATGGGAAAAATTGTAAAATATACTGTTTTTATGGTAGAGTAGCTATTCATTTAACATCATTACTTTGCTGCTAATTGAACACTATGCTTATACCTACGTACAGTGTAAACAGTTTAAATACTAATCAAACCTAGAGCAAAGAGATTAGTTACTGTATATACTGTATTGTGAAAAAATCACTTTGGAGATGCGTAATGAGCAAGAGTGAACTGACAAGATTCTTATTTCACTATCTACTGTACATCTATACAAAATATCAAATAAAACCCATTCACAGTTCAGCTAGCTGGCCTGAGACAGATGGCTAGTTTGCATGCTATGAATAGTTTTACCGAGTCAACAATGGCTTCATGTCATCTAACGGCCTGCTTTCTGCAAATCACACAGGCTTATGACATCTGGAGACATCATGTAGATAGCCTGTCACTGAGCTGTAATTACCTAAGAGATATGTGCATAATTATGTGTAAACACAATGAAGGTCTACTAGATCCCTCCGAAGACCAATTACTTTAAAATGTTGTCATACTTTGCAAAAGTTAAATTTTGTCTTGGAATATATATGGCAGTCAGCATTCTGCATCTGTAATGGACTGGTGTAGCATCATGGTTTTACTACCACCTCATGCCTAGGACATGTTCTCAGGACAGGACAGGCTCTGGATCCACTACGAGCCTGACAATTATAAACTGAAAGTGAGTGAGAGAGAACATTCTGCATTTTTAAAGTTGGGATGTTGTACAGTATGATGAAATCTCAAAACTGACAAAAAAACCATTAATGCTCAATCATGTAAATGGGACACTGAACTTTTGGGTTCCTTGGGCAGGAAACCATTTTTACCACCATGGAAATTCGAGTTACAGCGCTATTTTATCATTATGTTTGTCTATAACAAGTAGTAACACATGTTAAAGGTAACTGTTACTGTACTTTTAGGTTGATACCTTTCTAGTTTACCTTCTTTCAATAATTTAAAGATGCACCGTAATTGTACATGCACATACAGTAAGTGAAGAACTGGGGCTGTTATCACCTCTGGTTACAAAACCACAGATTAACTGCATCAGGGAAACGGCTGCCAGGCCTTTCTGAAACTTAAAGAAATGGATGGTTCCTCTAAACGCAGTAATCCGCAGATCACCAACACATCCCAAATGGCAAAGATTAGATGTGTTTTTATATAATCCATCCACCAGGGGCATCAGCCACTTAAATGAATAGGAAACATGTGATAGTGTAGGAATAGAAGGAGCTTTCTGTTCAGACACGCTGTGCATTAATCAGTACAGTATATAGATTAAATTCTGTATTGTTTTACTACAAAAAGGTACAAAAGTGGCTATTGAGAAGGTTTTTCACAATTACACATTTAGCATGTTGTTCCTCTAATTTACAGTACTGAGCAAAAGTCTTAGGAACATGCAAATAAATTCTGAAGAGCAAGGATGCCTGCAAAAAACCTACAGACTGTATAAAGCTCATTTAACAGTGGTTTATGAAACAAAAGCAGCATTTGGTGTGACCACGCTTTGAGGACCCTTTAGTGTCAAGTGTAATTTGTGTGGTTTTATAAGGAAAATAACTACATAGTTTTACTAAGCATACTGAAGAACAACTCACAGTTCTTCTGAGGATCTTGGCTGCTGCATTCAAATGGGTTTGCTTTCAATATCTACCAGCCTCCATTTGGTTTTTGTTTGAAAATTTGTTGGTCATAATATACTGCTTTCCTTTCTGACATACAAATATTTTTCTGTAAGTTTTAATTTTGTGGTGGAATACTAAGGTTTTTTTAAAAAAAATTTGTACTAGCTAAAATAAGGACTTTTATTTCTTTAGAAAATTATATATAACAAGTTTGTACTAAAAAACATAGACTGCTTAGAACTTTGGAACAGTATGTCACATGTTAAAGTTTTTTATTTGCCACTGATTACCATCTGTTTATCTATTATCTGATTATTAACTGCCAAAAAATGTAATGTTAACTATGTTAGAAAGGTATCAGAACATTCAGTGCATCAGAGATTGCTGTCTGATGTCAGGCAAAGAGTTTAAGATTGTTGATCTGTCTTCCAGATCTTAACCCAATCAAGCATCCAAAGGATGTGCTAGACAAACAATCGTAACCCTTGGAGGCTCCATCTTGCGACTCATTGGTGCCAGGCACCACAGCAGACCTTAAGGGCACAAAGGGAACTAACAATATTCCTTCAATATATTCCCACAACGGGATTGGGATTAATGGTTTAGTTGTTAATGTTATGGTAGATCGGTGTATATAAATATAATTTTATTATTAATAAGTGTTCTTGAAAGATCCAGTACAGCCAGCCCATCTCAACAGCATCATGTCTTTCCGATCAATAAGTGTTTCACCTACAACATTAAAATTTAATGTGGCCCTATGACTGGAAAAACTGTTCTAATATGTTTGCTCTTTGTCTAAAAACATGGTTTGAACTTTTGGAATTTTTAAAACATAAAAAAAAAAAAAAAACTAAAAAAAAAGAAATATTCAAATATAATTTTAGAATCTTTTTAAGCTTATATGGGTTTTTCTGTATTAATGTGGCTAAAATTAAAATAAAAAATGTATGATGTCCATTAGGCATGGACAATTTATTTGTGGGAACACTAAATATGTGTCACACCCTTAATCAAATATAAATATTAGGGCAAAGCTATTTGTTAGCATGGTGCTGATAGGGACAGAACAGCTGAGCGTAGTACAGGAAGCTGTAGCATTTTATACGTATAAATATAACATACACATAAGCTTGCACACACACACACACACACACACACACGCACACGCACACTCTTCTTTGGCCCAGGGCATAAAGCAATAATAGCAATCTACCTGACAAAATAATCCCCTAACACACACACACACACACGCACACACAAAAGTCTGAAGTTCAAGTTCAAGTAGCATATAGCTCTATAGCTCATGACAAAGGTGACTGCTGATGAAATGTAACAATGCCTTTAATTGATCTACAGCTTAAAGTGGGTCAAGTGTGCGCATGTGTGGTGTGGTGTGGTGTGTGTGTGTGTGTGTCTGTGTGAGTGGGTCAAGTCTGTGAGTCTGTGTGTGAGTGTGCGTATTATTGTATAGCTTCAGCATTTTGTAAGCATTTCTCTTCAGGACATTTTTACAGACACAAAGCATTTCATTTCAGCATGTTTACTAGCCATACCAGTGCCTGATCCCCACAGAGCTGATGAAAGAAAGAAAAATAGAGAGAGAGAGAGAGAGAGAGAAGAAAAAGGGGGAGCAAAATCTAAAATCTTTCTGTATCTAACAAAGGCCAGAAAAGAAACAGCATGAAAAAAAGTCAAATTAGAGTGTTGAGTGATCATATGTGTTTGTGTGTCTATACTGAAGCTATTCCGTGATAAAATGTTCATTCTGTTTGCAACTTCTTTCACCAAATTCTTGTCCTGTGACACTTCTACAGTGGTCAAGGCAAGGCATTGTTTTTAAACTAAAACAATGTCTTCTTTAAATAAAATATGTATGTATATATATATATATATTTTTTTTTTTTACTGTTTTTTTTCTCGTTTGTTTTATATTTTCATTTCAAGTGATTTTTTAAAGTATATATATATTTTTACATATTTATATTTTAAGACACACTGCAGTACACATTTTTAAAACTTTAACACAGTTCTCTTTACCGGCACAGAGATCAGCATACCAGTGTATCTTGCATTTATGATGTACTAACCCTAAAAATAAGAAATAATAAAAAAACACTTTAGTGTATTACAAATAGATTCAAATCTTCAATAGTACATTGCATTTATACTAAGAAAAAAACTTGCAAATATACTAACAAAAAAATTATACCATCAGTTAATAGAAATTACACTAACATCATGTTTTTACCAATTTTTGGAATTAAACTTTAAACATACTTCAAAATAATTGTATTATAGTAAATATAAGGTAGTCTCTGTATATTTTCAGTTCAATTTGAATGTACTTGTTCATATGTACCTATTCATGCTTATATTTAGTGCACTACTCTGCACTCATGCTTTCAAACTCATTTTTGCATGCGCAATCTCACTTTTGCGCATTCAAGATCATTTATGTGTTTGAATTCTGTCTCTTGTATGCGCTCATTATCCCAAAGCTACACTTGCACTTCACATACAGTAGCTACAACTCTGCCACAATTCCAGCCAATTAGAGATTAGAATAGGGACAATACCAGACAATTGTAGACCAGAAACTGTAGACTGTAGAATGTATTCTCTAATCAATTGCTAAATCGTTTAGTTTAAAGCTCTGTAGTCCTCATTCTGTTTTCAGAAACTCATCATAACAGCTAGAATCAACACACCAGGTTTGAACTAATACAGTATATTCCAATAATGATGCCTGTCTTTGTTTAGACAACAGTTTATATTTCTGTTTGTGTTTTTGTGAGGCAACCTGACGTTTTGTTAAAGACAAATTATAATACTGTTTATTATTATTATTGTAATATAACAACAATAATAATAAACAGTATTTGTGTTATAGTGTAGAAAATGCAAATTATCCTAAACACCTTTAGCGTACTAAGAACACATTTGCAAAAGATTTTATAAATTGCAAAAGATATTATAAAAGACTGTGTGTATGATATAATAAAGTATCTTTTTTTATTAACCACAAAGTGTACTTTTTTAATATTTGTAATTGTCCAGAAGAATAACAGCATGCTACTGTTGCAATAAGAATACAGTGAAACTTTGGATTGCGAGTAACGAGGTTTGCTAGAGTTCCGGAAGACGAGCAAATATTTTAAATAAATTTGGTCTTGGAAAATGAGCAAGTCTTGGTTTACAAGTACCGAGTATCATGTATCACAAATGCGCTCCTTTTTTGACGCAGAGTGTCACGTGATCACAACTGAGCCAATGGCTTTTCCTCTCTCTTGCACTGCGGAATTGTGGTTAATCACCTCCCTGCTCAGTCTTAGTGCTCGTCTCTTACTGGTATAATCAATATTCATGCACATGTGTACTGCTTACTATAACACTGTGACCCTGTGTGTGTGTGTGTGTGTGTGTGTGTGTGTATGTGCGTAAAACACATTTTATTTTGTGTTTGTATGCGCGTGTGTACAGAGTGCATGTACTGTTTATTATAACATGTGTGTGCGCGCATGTAAAGCAAAAGCAAGTCTCATTAGAGGGGTTAAAGATCCATTTTCTCTGTCTCTCTCTCTCTCTGTATCAGCTTGCATTTTGCATGCGCGCAACATTGGACACTGTGCCCCTTCATACACACACTCTTCTCCTTTCGCCTTCACACACACACACACACACACACACACACACACACACACACACACACACACACACACACACACACACACACACACAAACTCTGCACCGCTGCGATTCTTTTCAAAGGTAAAGTGCAGGTTAATTGGTTTTATTTTTACATTACAGCAGTGATTCCTTTAGTCTGGGCTCAGTCAAGTGTCCGAGATTTCTTGTTTATTTTCCCGATAAAACAGTGTTTGCGTTGTGTGTGTTGCAGTGTTTACACACACACACACACACACACACACACACACACACACACACACACACACACACACACACACACACACTCTTCACAGAAACTCTGCACTAACGGAAACACTTATCTGTTGGAATTTTTTAAGGTAAAGTGCAGGTTAATGTGTTTTATTTTTACTTTATATTAATTATTTTTATGTATTTTTTTTTGGGGGGGGGGGGGCTGTGGAACGAATAATTTGAGTTTCTATTATTTCTTATGGACAACATGATTTGGTTTACGAGTATTTTGATAGACGAGACCTTTTCGGAAACAAATTATGTTTGTAATCTAAGATTCCACTGTATATTCATAGTATATTACTCATTTAATTGTACAGTAAAAATTGCTCTGATGTACTTAAAGTTATTCCACTTTAGCACATAAAAGTATACTTAATATACTTAAAATTTTGCTTTTGTACAATTTAATTTCAACTTAAATGCAATTAGTACAAAATTAGTTGTTCCAAAATAGCAAACTTCAAGTATACTAGTCATTAGTATGGAGCAAGTTCACTTGTCTACCCAAAGTATACTTTGGCATTCTAGGATTTAATATACTTAGCATACTGTTTTTTTTACTTGGGAATGTAAGATCCTCATTGCACAGGCTTCAAACCACTCTATTAAGACATGGGCATTGTGAAATCCCACATTACCCCATACGGTTACAAATACTGACAAACACAAAGTTCAGAGTCGTATTAATTCCTCTTGTAAAGATCTTGCATTGTTTATAGAAGTGCCAGACTGCTGCGTTAAAAGCCTTCACCAGCACATCTAATAGATCCTCAGTGGAGTTATGGTTTGGATTCTGTGGTGGATAATCTTTGTGTGAAAATTATGTCTCATGATCTCTGAACCACTCTTTCACAATTTGAACCCAATGAATCCTGACATGGTCATTTTGGAACATGCCTGTGCTATCAGAGAGGAAAGAAAATCCAATGATATCCTGGTCTTTCAGGTAGTCAGCTGACCTAATTTTTACGGACACATACTGTAATGTTGCTGAACCTAGACCTGACCAACAAAAGCAACCCTAGGACATAACACTTCTCCTACAGGCTTTTATGGTATGCACTAGTCATGATGGGTGCTTCACTTCATCCACCTCTCTTCGCACTCATCACTCTGGAACAGGGTAAATATGGATCCAACCACACAACCTTTTTCGAATGCTCCAAAGTCCATTCTATCCCTCCTAGCAAACTGAATGTTTCTTCTCCTTTTTTTTTTGATTAGTCATACTGATGTGTGGATTTCTTAAGGCTACACAGCAGTTTAATTCCCATAACTTGAGTTCTCTTCTCATTGCATGAGAGCAAATGCTCTTACTTTTACTATTAAACATAGCTGTGAGTTCTACTGCTGTTTTCAGTGATTTGACTTCACTAAGCCTTTAAGTGTGTCCCATCATGCTCATTCAGGGTATTTTATCTCACCACATGTTTTCCCTGAAAATTACGGTTGACCACTATCCTTCTAGGTTTTCTATATCCTCAGTGTATTGTGTTTTATAATTTAACCCAATTGCTGTAGTTTCATTCTTGATGCAGGCCAATGCATGTTCTGACCTGGCTGTTTAGGAAATGAGAAGTTACTTAATTCATCAGTTAGATTAATAATTACAATAATTATCTAATGGAAGCCTCTTAGCTATTTACTTCCAGGTGGTGACTATTTTTATTTTGGCAGTATACAACAAACTATATATATTGTAACGGGTTCGACCCTTTGTTGCACGGGCGGCACCATGAAACACAGACACGAGGCGAGATCTTAGGGGAAAAGGGTAATTTATTAGGGATAAAATAAGGGAAGGGAAGGGTAAAAGGAGGGAGGACGGAGAGAAAGGGAAGGGATAAAGTGTGCACGTGCGTGGTCCGAGGCAGTGCCCAGCTGGCATGCGGGCACGCGGCTGGCGGCGGTGGGCGGAGTGGCCGAACGGAGCGCGCGAGGCAGCGCTCCTGCACGCTCCCTCTCGATTCCTCCCCGCTGTCGATGGCCGGCCTGGCCCCTCCCAGCTCTCTGTGGGCGCGGCCTCAGTCGGGAGTCTCGCTCGGACGTCCGTCGGCTGGGCGGCTTTCCCGGCTGGGATCGGCGGCCTTAA
>QMIH01001110.1:46314-72095 GCA_003987875.1 Clarias batrachus | reverse complement strand
TATATATATATATATATATACAGTGAAACATTGGATTGCAAGCATAATTTGTTCCGGAGGCATGCTTGTAAATCAAAGCACTTGTATATCAAAGTGAATTTCCCATTAAGAAATAATGGAAACTCAGATGAATAGTTCCACAACCCATAATATTCATATAAAAATAATTAATACAAAATATAAAGTAAAATGCGCATGCTCTCTCTCTCACACACACACGTGCGCTCACACACACACATACACCAGTTTACTGGATAGAGACTCTCACTCAAACAAGCGTGCACAGACACACAGACACACACACCAATTTTCCGACAGAGTCAGAGAGAGGAGAGGAGGAGGAGGAGGAAGGGGGCTACTATGTTGGACGGCTTTCACACACATGCGCGCGCACATACTTACAAACACAAAATAAAAATAGCTTTTTGTCACAGTGTTATAGTAAACAGTACATGCATGCACGGATGACGCAAGAGTGACGCACATGCACTGAGACCGAGCATAGGAGACGATTACCCACAATACTGCTTGTATTTCAAGACCTCTCATTTACAGAGTTAAAATTCATTTAAAATTTTGGCTCGTCTCGCGAAAAAATCGCAATCCAAGGTTCCACTATATATGTACGTGTGTGTGTGAGTGTGTTGCTATTTGGCATATCAGTACTATTACTGTAAATTATACTTATTTGTATCATAAAATTCCTATGTAATCTATCTAATCTTTATTTAAGTTACTTACAATATAAAGAATTCTGAAAGAAAGAAATCCTCCAAAGTCCTTTGATTGTTTTGTTATTCAGAAGAAGGCATGTTGGCAGAAATGGGAATAGAGATACAGAAATACAGATAGAGACTGGTCAGATACAAAAAAAAATTTCTTTCAACATTTCATCATTTATAAATCTTTTTTTTTCCCCCAATAAAATTCAGAGACTGCAAATAACCCTGAACATAATACAATCCCAGTATTAGAAAAATCATTATTGCAATAAAGGTCCATGGGGAAATTCAATTTCATTTCTAATAAAAATTTATTATGGCTCATTTTTATCTGAACAGAACATAAGGGTCAACAGGACAATGAGCATACCACGTGTAGCTTTCTGGGGTGAATGTAGTCATCTGTTGAACTGATTGCCTCCTGTGCCAACGTGCCATGCGTAAGGAAGCAACAATGACATCCCAGCATGTGAGTTTGGCGGACTATTGTGTTGACTATAATTCTAGATCACTAAACAAACAGAAAAAGAAATTTTGCTTTCTGCACCTCAACATTTGGTGGCATAAAGGTCTTCAGTACAAAAGTCTGATCATCCAAATATAAATTTACAATGGATGGATAGATATATAACAACATTAAAGCAATTCAAAAAGTAAATCTTTAAATCCTCATTTTTATTCCCTAAATTCCTGTTTAGCATATATTTCAGTGTTCTGTGGAATCACTGTGTCACTACACACAATTAACTGTGTTTTGAGAAGAGTCAGTCCCATTGTAGTACTTTAAAGCCATCCACAGTATCTTTGTCTTGAGCGTGTAAAGATTAAGTAGGACAAAACGAGCTTAGCATTTCTTTAGTGGAGGCCTTGGATGATTAGCAAGCCGTGTATTTAATACACAGTGCCAATCATGCACCTGCTAGTTCACAATCTGCCATACAATAAAAAAGAAAATATATCTGCACTGTCTGTAATAATGTTCGATTACTGGCGGAGATAATTACTGTACTATGATTTCACAGCACTGTGATGTCACACAAACAAGAATACCTAACACTTTCAGAGTTTATTTGAGTTCAACTGGTGTAAATTTGTTATGTATCTGTGTGTGTGAGAGACATAGCAAGAATATATTTAAAGTTCTGGAGAACCATAGGTTTGTAGTATATCTAGAAATCTTGTTTCATAATACAAATCATTAACTACTCCACTTATTCTCATTAACTTGTTAAACGACACACTTTCTACTACCTAGAGGAACCCCAAAGTGATTTAATTCATGTTTGCACTGTTGTTGCTTTTGTGCTGATATTAATATTATGGTAGAACCTCAGGTGAATAGTCACACACTACGGTCAAATTGGGAACATCAATTAGTCTAATCTGCAAGTTGTCAGTGGGTGTACTGGTTAGCACTGTCGCCTTGCACCTCCAGGGGCTGGGTTCGATTCCAGTCTGTGTGCATGGATTCTGCATGTTACCCGTAGTGCTTGAATGAGTGTGTGTATGTTTGTGCCCTGCGACCGATTAGCACCCTGTCCAGGGTTCCCCAAGTCTTATTGGATAGGTTCCAGGCCCTCTGTGACCCTGAATACAGGATACAGCAGTATAGAGAGTGAGTGAGTGCAAGACTTTGGACTACAGGTGGAAGCCAGAGTACCTGAGTTGGGAATCAAACCCTGGAGGTTCAAGACAACAGTGCTAACCACTACATCAATGTGCCACCACAATATGGCTGGATCAGCCTTATTTTCAGTATTCCAAGACAGTGAGACATTGTAAATGATGGTGAAAAAATATGGATATTGTTTACATCTGCAATACAACATCCATGACAACTTACCCCTTTGTTGAGTTTATTAATACTGTTGGTAAGAAATTCCCTTTAGTTTAGATTATTTTCCTTTAGTTTAGATTAGATTTAATTTTCCTGTCATCATTGTGCACAGTACATGTATAAAGCCAATGAAATGTCTGAAATATCTGAATGTATCCGTATCATTGACAATGCCTGACAGAGTTAGAGTTATAAACATGTGATGGTTCAGGAGAAAAAAAATTAATATAAATTATATTAAAAAAAAAAATAATAAAAAGGGCATATATA
Organism: Clarias batrachus; assembly: GCA_003987875.1. Classification (NCBI taxonomy): domain Eukaryota; kingdom Metazoa; phylum Chordata; class Actinopteri; order Siluriformes; family Clariidae; genus Clarias; species Clarias batrachus. The sequence goes on along the minus strand of QMIH01001110.1, from coordinate 69,266 downwards.
GGGCTTTGGATTGTGCAGTATAAAATGACATATTTTATTCATCACAAAATACTGTATATTATAATATGATGAACTGAATTTCTGAATTTTAGTTAATTTTTTTAAATTTGTCATTGACATATACTGTGTTGCCGGCACGTATCTGTGCTGCTCGAGTTTTAACGGTTAACAGTCATGCTACAACATTCCGATTTTACTAATTTCTTTATTCTTAACCTTAGTTTGGTTTTGCCGGCATTTTGAATACAACTTACAACACTTTATTTGCACATATTGTAAATGTTTTTTTTGTTAGCTCTGGAACTAGAAATTCTGTCATATCTTCAGCCATCTCTACTTTGTGCTCTATATAAACTTCAGAGAAGCCACATAAGTTGGCTCCAATTAAGATTGAACGTTTATTGGTATAGGACAGTATCTTTGTAGCATCTAAACATCCATCAGGTAATAATCTTCATCTGTCCAGTTTGGGTAACCCTGTGCTCAGAATCCTCTTCTTGGCTTAAATAAGCAGAATTTTCTTTTTAATTTTTTTTTTGTGGGAGAAAACCCTTGGATAGGGTCTTTATATTTCTAATACTGTAAAATGAACCCTGACATATGTATCAGACTGTCCAGTAGCACTAGATATCCTCTAAAACATGTCTCATAATAAAAGATTCAGTGAATGAATCTGTGGTATTTTCATGCATTGTGAAAGTAAATGGCACTGTGTCCAGGTTTTGAAATGCCATCAGATTTTTTTGGCATTCAACACAATTTGTACAGAAACAATGACCTGGTTGAGGCTTTGATTCTTGGGGTTTTCCCTCCTTTATTAGCTGTAGTAATTGGATAGACGTTTAGATCATTTATACTGTGTTCCGCTGCTTTGTATACTGTAAGAGTGCCTTCCAACTAAATAAAGCTAAATTGTAACTTATTCATTTCGGTTTATTCTCATTACAACAATCCTGCACTAAATTCACAGGAACCCCAGTGAGCAAGAATGATTTCTTGAAAAACGATCTCCCATTTACTGTACATGAAGTGTTAAGAAAAGCTAAAAATGCTCTCCCCATGTCTCACCCTAACAATAACCATAACTTTACATACCTCATGCGTATCCTTATGAATTTGCAATAATGAGATCATGTCACTTACACACATGCAAATGAGATGGCAGGAAGTCTGAATTCCACAGCAGGGCAGCTATTTGACTGGAGATGAGGGGTGTTAAGCTGATTCCTCCTTGTTGTCCTTTCAGTGTGTGACGTCAATCGAGCTGATGGGGGATCTGGAACAGCTGGGGTCGAGAGCCGTCCTGGAGCTTCATGGCTGTCCTGGATTCCGGTTTTGTGGATGCAAACGGAGCTAAAATTACGTTCTTATTTTCTGTTCCATCTTTTTTGTAAATATATTCCGATACTTCCAGACTTCTCTCTCAGACTTCAAGTGAGGAAGTGAGGACTACAGTATGTTAAAAGTATGTGAATTTAAACTTGTGTATAATCATCTATGCAACTCTTTTGTTATTTTCCTCTTGTTTGTCACCAGTTACATGTGCATCCTCCTTTTAATGCTACTCCTTTAATTTATAGATTTTTAGAGTTTTATTTATTTAAATTAAGGGGACAGGGCTTATATCTTAGCCTAAAATGTTGCTGGTTAACACAACACTCAAATATCGCAGATAACGTCAGTAGTGTTTAACACATTACTTGAGCTACATTGGTATTGATGAAAAGTCAACGTAATGATTCCATCATCTTACTTACATTTGCCTATACTTACATACTTACATTTTATTGGCTACCAGCTGCTATGGTTTTAAACAGGATTGCCCAATCAAATGTGTGCATTGTTCCTGCTCCTATCTGTCCTTATCTAATATAAAAGACATATCCAGTTCTATACTGCTGAGCGTAAAATTGTATCATAAGATGCCATTCTGTAACAGAGAAAAAGTATAGACTCCATTTAATATATGACTAGTTGGAAGATAACAGCAGTGACACAATATAACTCATGCTAGCCATGAGTTTTCACTTATTATTTATATTTTAAACACACACACACGCACACACACACACACACACACACACACACACACACACACAATACAACCAGTCATCTGTTTTTCATTTGGGGTGGAATTTTGGAGAGGAATTATTCACACACACACACACACACACACACACACACACACACACACACACACACACACACACACAGACACATGGTATGCGTAAGTGTATTAAATGGTTGATTTCTCATTTAAAGGGTGTTTTTCAGTGCTTGTGTCTTACAACCAAAACACGAGATGCCACAGTGAAAGAGCTGTGTCAAATCATTCATTTCTGCACATAAATATCTCCCCGTCTTCCTCTGTGACTTTACAGCACACGGGAAAATAACTTATGTGCATTCTCTAAATAGGACCGAGGCCCTTTGACCCAAAGTATCTGTGTACTAGTATGTAGGCTGAGTTTATGCCCCATATGTTCAGTTGATGTACATACGTGTGAGGATAAGTAAGTAAACTTCATGCTCACATTTGTGACTCATATCGTTGTGGACAGAGCTTTGCCCTGAAACAACTCAAATGCACAAATTCCCTTAACAAAAGAAAACACACCAACAAAATGCTAAGCTACAAAAAGCATCATATTTATTGCTACATTTTAAAAACTTGCAGCATACATATTTAAATGAATACAGATTTGCTCAGAAGATGAGATGCAGCTTGTGAAAAGGATACACCCTAAAACTTAACTGTCCGGCCATGTCATTAGGAATACCCATTGAATTGATCGCTAACAGAAAACCAATTTGGCCAATCACACGGTAGCAACTTAATGCATTTACACATGCAGACATGGTCAAGTTGATTTGCCTAAGTTGAAACCGGTCATCAGAATGGGAATAAAAGGTGATTTAAGTGACTTTGAACACGGCATGCTTGTTAGTGCCAGACGGGTTGGTCTGAGTTTTTCCGAAACTGCTGATCTACTGCGATTTTCACGCACACCCATCTCTAGGGTTTACAGAGAATGGTCTGGAAAAGAGAAAATATCCAGTGAATGGCAGTTCTCTGGCAAAAATGCCTTGTTGATGCCTGAGGTCAGAGGAAAATGGCCAGACTGGTTCAAGCTGATAGAAAGGCAACAGTAACTCAAATAACTCTCTCTCTCGTTATAACCTAGGTATGTCGAAGAGCATCTCTGAATGCACAACACGTCAAGGCTGATGAGCTACAGCAGCAGAAGACCACATAGGGTGCCACTCCTGCCAGTTAAGAACAGGAAACTGAGGACACAATTCTCATGGCCTCACCAAACTTGCGCAATAGAAGATTGGAAAAACATTGCCTGGGAGACGAGCCCCGATTTCTGCTGCGACAATTGGACGGTAGGGTCAGAATTTGACATAAATAACACGAAAGCATGGATTCATCTTGTCTTGTACTGTATCAATAGTTCAGGCTGCTGCTGGTGGTGTAATTGCATGGAGGAGATTTATTGTTGCTGATCATGTCTATCCCTTTATAGCCCCAGGATAACGTGTCATGTCACAAAGCTAAAATCATCTCAAACTAGTTTCTTGAAAATGACAACGAGTTTGGCCTCAAATGGCCTCCACAGTCACCAGATATCAATCCAATAGAGCACCTTTGGGATGTGGTGGAATGGGAGATTCGCATCATGGATGTGAAGCCAACAAATCAGCAGCAACTGTGTGATGCCATCATGTCAATATGGATTAAAAATCTCTATGGACTGTTTCCTGCACCTTGTTAAATAATAAAGTCCTAAGGCAGTTCTGGGCCCAGCCTTGTACTAGCAAGGTGTAGCTAATGAAGTGGCCATTGAGTGTATATTAGATATTAGTCTTTACATGAAATATCACTTTCGTACCTTATGTTTGGAATATAATACTAAAAAAAGGATACGTCAAGAGGGGGACACTAATTTCCTTGTTAAATCCATCCAAGTGATTATTTTTGATATGCTGTGATGTTTTAAATGTGAAGGAAACCTGGAGACATGCAAAAACTCCAACTATAGTTTTATGTAGACAGTGTATATTGGACTGTCTGCAACACTGCTTATTTTTATCAGGGCTGATTTGCCATTTTAACCTAATGTTTGGTTCAAAATGAAAAAGCTAACATAACTAGGAATTATTTGTTTAATGCTAGTCAATGCATTTACAATGGTTAGTATTTGAAATTTAAAATAAATTATTTCTTTTTTTTTACACAGAACCCTTGCAATATGAAAAGAAATCAAGGTCTAGTTCTCTCTCTGGCACACTTTTACACACTCACTATGACATTCATAATGGTTGTTCCTTAATAGTAGTATATAACTCATTTAGTAAGAAGATGTGTGTGTGTATGTGTGTGTGTGTTTGTGTGTGTGTGTGTGTGTGTGTGTGTGTGTGTGTGTGTGCGTGCTTAGTTTAAGGGGCCTGTCTGGTTTTGTTTAGACTTGGGGTTTGGAATTGGAATCATGTTCAGTCATGTTCCCTTTAGGAAGGATTAGGAATGAGATTGAGGTTACGGTAAACTTCACCCCAACTCCATCTCCATCATAGTGTCTCCTCCCTAGACGCAATCCACTTTCCCCAACTCCCCACATACAGCACGCACAAATCTAGCTGTCATGTAGGAATCCTATTAAGGATGTGTTTACCTGTGGGCAGTGTGATACATATCAACACCGTCTGGCGACACTTTTAACACCTCCTGCTTTGGACTCAGGGGGGATGCTAGTTTTGTACTGTACATGCATTCACATACAGTACAAACACACACAAGCATTGTGATATTTGTAAGATATTTCTGTTGACTTGTGTGATACAGTAGCTAAATAATTCTACACCTACCTCTAGCCCTCAAATTAACCTCAGTATCTTAAACGAAATGGTTTTCAACTCCTCACTTTTTCAAAGTGCAACAAGGTCAAAGCTCTAACATTTTCCTGGCAGCACTGGGGCATTTGGTCCATGAAGAGATGAAACAACCATGGCCCACAAAATCACACGTGCAATGTTTTTTTTTTTTAATAAAAAAAATAAAATAAAAATGACTATTGGCTAATAATTACAACAATAAATAATTCATGTAGAAACAAAGACATGTGCACGCATGCACACACGCAAAGAAATTCTGTGAAAAGAAACGAGATGAAAGCAGTGTGTGCAGAGACTTTAAAAGGCAATATAACAACAATAGTCATCTCAGTAGTCAATTCTACATAAATAGCTTAGTTAATAATTACACGGCAAGACCAGTATTTTAGAACAGTATCTTAGCAAGTGACAATTTATTTGTTTACAATAAATCAAATAGGATATGATCATTAGTGTTGTATCTAGTCTTTTATGGCAATATCGAGCTTATAATTATATTATACTGGCAGATTATTTTGCCATCAGACATAGATCATTTAAAACTTAAAACTAGCAAGACTGTCTAGAAAAATGTGACCATATTCAAGACACATTTACTTGTTAAGTTGTGATTTTTTCAAAACAAATGCATAGATGGAAATCCAGTCATTCAAACAGAATGGAACATACGTAATAACTCAAACTGAAAAGAAATACCAGTTATATAATTATTGCTGTTAAACAGAATACAAACTAACTTTATTAACAATCAATGGAAAATGATTAGGATTAACATTTAATGGTGTTTTTTTTTTACATTCTGTGAAACATTTACCGCACTGATTAATCTGTCCATATTACAATTCGCATATACTTAAGTATGATCTATTTTCCTTTTTTTTCTTAAAAAAATTCTTAAACATCATCTGACATTTAGCAGATACTTTTTTCTTAAGAGACTGACAAAAGTACTTTGCAGTCTCCATAAAAAAATCCAGATACATCAAAGTCTGAGAATACAATTCATTTTTGTTCAAATTATTATAAAGATATTTTTTTTTTCTTTAAAAGTTTGTGCTGCAACTACAAAGTCAAACAACTACAAAGTCAAATCCCTTGTTACAGAATATTTCTTAAGCAATAAAGCCATGGTCATTATTGATTTTTGCATTGTTTTCATTACACACTAATGTATCTAGCCAAAACGTTTCAGAAATGTTTTTCACAGAATCCGTGGCCAAGAATATTTTAAATTACACAATACACCAGATATACAATATGGTTTTGAAAACAAAATGTTATAATTTCTAACAAAAATGTGACTCATCAGACCAAATCAGGGATTAAGTCACATTTTGGGTGATTTGAGTTTCATATTCTCTATTTCAATACCAAGTTTACTATTGCATCATGTCTGGTTTCTCAGAGATGGCCAGTGCGAGTTTGTTTATGAGGAGGGTCTAGAATAAAACATTGAAATCCTATTTTTATAATATTTAACGGAAGATTCTATAACAGTGTGAAAAAGAGGGAACCCTCAGCATCATTATGATACCAGGATCTCCCAGCTACCCCAAATAGCTTCACCAGCTGTGTCGATTTACAGTATAGCAACAGAAAAAAAAATCACATCATGACTGGAGAAACCAGCGTGGATAGTGTTTACTGCTGCTTCTTTAAGGCACTATTTCAGGTGCTTTATGTAATGTGTAGAATAAAGGATCAGGAAAACAACACATTTATGAACCGATTTTTTTCCGAAATTGAAGATTTGATACATTCCATCTACTGCACTTTATTGACCGTGGTGCAAAATAACCTGTGCAACTCAATACCTGTTTGGATATGATGGGTCACAAATGTGATTGGTATGCTCTTAATAAGTAAAATTATTATGAAAGGGAAAATAACAATAAATATTGGTATGAATAAAGTGTAGTAATAGAATTCGGAGTGGATTTCCATTGTCTGAATGTTCATGTGCATAACTTGTTCCTCATTCATGGTGTAACTTCACCTCAAAACCGAGTGCTTCTGGGATAGGCCCCAAATCAACTTCCACCCTTACCAGGATATGAATGAATTAAGTTATGAAATATACACAGTTCCTATTACAGGACTCAGACTTTTAATCAGCTATGATTTGATCAGGAATAGAATAATGTGTTGACTCTGTTTTGTCTGTTATATGAAGAAACAATGCCTTTTTGCACCCATGCAAAAAAAAAGACAAAAAGTTTCCAATTTTGAAGTAAATAAGCAAATACTTAGTTACTGAAGTGGTTAATAGGTTTTAGCTAGCAACTATTCTTTTAACCCTAATCCTAGCTTCTAGAAGACATATTATATGGTCTATTGACCTGCCTCGAGCAAAGAAAACTAAGAAGATTACTGGAATTTGGTTAAGATCTGAATAAAAGTGCTGAATCGGCGATCAAATAAAATAAAAGTGATCAGAAAAAGGCACAAATGGCAGAAGTCCAGTCTGACCATATTCCAGATCGATGGGCGCATCAGGATAAGAAGGGAAGTACATGAAGTGATTTACCCTTCATGCATAGTGCCCAGTGTACAAGACTCTGGAGACAGTGTTATGATCTGGGGTTGCTTCAGTTGGTCATATTGTGGAAAAGTGTTCCTGGGAGCACAAAGAATCATTTCACACATGAATTGGCAACAATTGAAAGCCTTTGGGATGTGCTGGAGAAGACTTTATGGCATGGTTTGACTCCCCCATCATCAAACCAAGAACTCGGGCAAAAATTAATGCAATTCTGGATGAAAATACATTTCATGATGTTGTAGCAATGCCTTGGTTAATGATTGCTAAAGGCGATTCAACAAAAACATTTTTGACTGTATACAGTATTTATTATTTTACAGTATATACAGTAGGTAATTCATTTGGGAAAATCTATGGCTTTTTTAATGGCTTTTTCTGTTTGGGTTGTTCTCTATAACAAAAACTTTGGAAGTTTGATAAAATGCCAAGATATACATGTGTAAAGAGGATTGGCCAAACTTTTACAGTGTTTAATTTTTCATCACATTATGACCTCACAAAAATCTAAATAAAGCAAGCTGAAGGAAAATGACTTTTTAAGATGCATATGATTTCTGGCCGTAATTAAATAGTTAAAAGTGTAAAAGAATACTTATAGGGCAGCTCTACTCTCTACTCTCTATTATTATTATTCAAATAAAAAAAAGTAAAATTTTGTCACATACACAACCATACACAGTATATGCAGTGAAATGCTTATACGACTGTCTGTGACCTAAAAATAGAAAATTAACACTACAAATGAAAATATTGCACTCTAATTGTAATTTAACTAAAGGCAGAATTTGCAATAAAATAAAAATGTAAGCTTTAAGTTAAAGAATAAAACATAATATATAAATTAAACAGGAACAGAATTTACAAAATAAAAGTGGAAAATGTATAAAATATAACATAATAATATAATATAATAATAAACACTTAAAAATAGCAGTAGTGTGATGAAAATATGGTGTATGAAATGATATGCGTGTCAACAGCTGTGTGATTGTCCATGTGCAAAAGTGCAAGTTACTCCTTAATTTATGTGTAAAATATTATTCTTTTTAAAATTGCTTAATAAACTGAACAGTGTAACCCGGGACTGAAGATTGCCTAGCTGACTTATATAAAACATATTTGTGGCACAGAAACACATGTTTTATAGTAGTTTATATAGTATAATAGTAGTTTAATATTGTTAAACATTTAAAAATGTACAGTTATTGTAAAATGTTTAAAAGTATAATCAAATTAAATATATCTTACATTTTATTTTTCAAAAGTCTATTCAAAAATACAATTTATGGAAAAACATGTATGATCATAATGTGATCTTAATAGGCTCATAATGTCTTTCACTGCTGAATCTATTACCATTTGTTAGTCATTTAATGAGATTATGTGATGCTTTATAAGAAATAGGCAGATAAAACCTTATAACCAAACAGAATTTGATATTGAAATCTCTGAATAATAACAGTAAGAATAATTGTATTTGGCTAGGAACATTTGCTTTCTTATCCTCTCAAACGTTCAATATTATAAGTTTGAATACATTTTTAGGCCTGTTGAGCTGTAAAAGAAAGATCTTGGATGGAATGTCCAACTATTATGTCTCATACAGTTTTTAACCTAAATAGAACTTTGTCATAGAATATTCAGACCAGTGAACAAATACAGAAAGTAATTAGCTTGTACCAATACACACCATTTTAATCAAAACCACATTATTAGAGGATTAAACATTTTTATGCACTATCCTCACTTCTGGGCAGAAGGAGTGTATATGGAGTGTGTGAACAGAAATATTACCACTATTGAAGTAATGTCTGAGGTAGGTTCAGCCTGATGTCTGGAGTAATGCGACTTTTTTCATGGCCCTACAACATTATTGGACATGGATATGATGTAAAGGTGTTGCAACACCGAAATGAAGTTTAAAGAGAACTGGCTATGTATGTCACGGTTCCCTTTAAATCTTCCGAATCCTCCCTCAGGTGCATACTGACACAGTTATATCTTTGGCCATTTCTTCTTGATTGTTTTATGGCTGATCTTTTAAATGGCTATGTAGTATTTAATTAGATTTTTGTCACAGCTCTGACATGCTGCCAAAACTATTCTTTCTACTAAATGCACGACAAGTATGTTTCAATACTGTAACATAAAAAATCAGTAACCAACTTGTAAAAAAATAAACACTATCTGCCATTTAGATGTAAATTCACTTATTATTGAACAAGTACAAGGTTTGTAGTTTGACAAGGCCATGAAATATTTATTACTCTATAAAATAAATAAAATCTGCTACACGGCAGCTCAATCAGACCCCACTGGGTTTTGTCCTGCTTTCATCACCCCATCACACACATTAGCTGAATAAACACAATCCTCCCATCACTCCCAGAGTTGCAGTTAGGATGATTACACCGTTCTGTCCTATTAACCTCTCCTTCTCTATGGAGCAATTGCTGTGTGATCTATGGTGTAATATCAGTTTGTTAGATGAGCAGTTATTGTTGTCAGTAGCATTACTACTGCAGTCGCTATCAGACCGAAATTTCATTCAGAGTGTTATGGCTGAGAAGTTTGCAGGGGAAAATCAAGTCCTCACTGAAAGAAGAATACATTCATCCAATTTATATTATTATTATTAATAATAATAAATTATTAGTTATGATGCTTCCTTTGAAGTGATAGTATAATATGTTGGACATGTTGTATGTATACATGATTTATGATCTGGTTCCCTTTTACAGTCCCAGACCATTAAATTATTTTGGTTAAAGATACTCACTTTTAAAGAAGACTTGCAACAAGCCCCTAGCTTTCATTTTGAAAAGCATGTGTGAAAGGTTATTTTAGATTTTCCTCAATGCTTATTATTATTATTATTATACTATTTTAGATACCTTCACATAACTAGCTACAACAAAATATAGTTTTTTTTTTAATGCAGCATGGTTTATGTACACACACAGACACACAGACACACACAGACACCTTTAATTTGACAAGAAATGCAATAAAAACATTAATATTAAACATATAATGACTATTGAAGGGACTTGAATATCTAAACTGTCTGTTAATTGATGTATAGACAGACATTTTTTCCCAACTTTTTATGGTCATTCTTCTCATTTGTGCATATTTTTTTCTATTTGAAATGGCATTTAATACAATTTAAATGATTAAAAAGCGATTAATTAAAATCTAGTGAACTGGTGTCTTTATGAAGAACATGCAAACTGATGTCTTTAAGCAAATGAAGAAAATGCAAACTCAAACGGGGAGTGATATTCAAGGTGCTTGGTGACAGTGCTAATCACTGCCTTACTGCCTTGTGGTACAGTGCTTTATAAAGTCTCGAGCCACTCCTCTGTTCTGCAATAAATTATGCAGATATGAGACCAAATGTTTTACCATATTACAATTTAAAAATTGGTTATTTATGCAAAAAATCTGAGGCCATGTCCCCACTAGGGGTGTGCTCAAAATATCGATTCTCATGGAAAATGTTGAAGATTTTAGAAGCGCTGTTGTCCCTAAAGGCAGATGTTTGGAACCATTTTGGTTTTAAAGCAAAGGAAGGAAACCACGGGATCGATAAAACAAATGCAATCTGCAAGCATTGCCAGGCTTCTATACGCTACACCAGTAATACAACTAACCTGCGCGCCAACCTGCAAAGACACCATGCAGACAAGCTAGCTTCGCTGCAGCCCCAAAAAAACACGGGACCCCAGGCAAACTACTTTGTACAACGCAACATCCAAGCTTCCATCTAACTCAGTCCGTGCACAGAAGATTACGGAGTCTGTGGTGCATTATATTTGCAAAGGTTTATGTCCCTACAGTGTTTAAAAATCCATCCTGTTATGAGGTAGATTTGTTGTTGTGCCAAATGTTAAAGCAAGATGTAGCATTTAAGTGATTTCATAGTGAAATATGTTATGGCAGTACATGGTGTCACAAAAAATAATTGTAAGAAGATTTAATAAGAAGTTAAGAATAAGAAAAAGAAGATTTTGTGCTTGTGTGAGCTCAGACTGTACCCTTCGAAAGTTAAATGTTGACTTGTGGTAATTTCCAGATTATGTTATGTTATGGTATTGTTTTATGTATGAATCTTTATTAAACTGTCAAAGAGAAAAAAATATACTTGCCAGTTGGTTAAATGTTATGTTAGCCATTTAAACTTAAAATTGAAATGTCAGCGGAATGATGGGCATAATTTAGTTTGTACTAGGTTATCTTAAATCCAGTCAGATATCATGGACAACAATTTGAGGTTCATCTAGAAAATTGTATTTAGATGGAAATCGTTTTTTCCACCATGTTATACTGCCATATTTTCAGACCTCTGATTTGGGTCAAGAAGTCTTGAAATCAATACAGTAAAAGCTTACATCTATTTGTGTGTCTTTTCTTTTCCCATTGCTATGCCAACTCTGTAATCAGTTAATATAAGTCACTTTTGGACAAAAGCCTGAGCTAAATGCAAATCTCAGTCTGATCAAATTGAAATTGTGAGTTTGAACATTAAATCATGGCAGGCATCAGCTGCAGGATATCTCTTCTAAAAATGGACTTTGAAAAGGTCTGGCTTATTGGAAGCCCACACACGGATATGCCATTAATGAATGAGTAAGAAGAGTGTGTGGGGGTTAGCACTTTTGCACATTGCTTTTCAGACATGCTTCACACTGATGAACAAAGTTATGATCATGAGTCACACACACACACACACACACACACACACACACACACACACACACACACACACACACACACACACACACACACACACGTTAATGCACAACTCACCAGCATACTGTTCACAGCTAACTTCAAAGTACCAATGCAAAAAGACACCTTTGCTCTTTTTTTCCTCTCTCTTTTTTACATTCCCTTGTTCAGGTTTTGCCATTTTTCTTCTGCCTTCAGCTGTATCTTTTTAATCTTTTTTTTGTAAGGAAATACAGTTACAGTCAATTTCATATTCTGAGTAATATACATGAATTTACTGTACAGTGGTGGGCAAAAATATTGAGACGAATGTGAAATATAATGTTTTAATGGCACTCATATTTACGCGAGTACAATTAAATTAAAAATAGGATTTTCTAATAAAAATAATATAAGAGTAAGAAAAAATTATATATTTTAAAAAAGTTTCCAAAATAAAATAAAAAAAAAAATGGTATGAATTATGCAGGAGTTACAGACTCTACTTCCTGAAGATCGTGTACATGTATATTAACAGTTACGTTTCTTGACTGCTACTGTCTTCTTCACCATTGTCCAACAGTTTTCTATGTAGTATGTACATATGAAAGAATGTAGTAATGAAAGAATTAGCAGTTCAGAGTAAACATCCTATTTGGCCACTTCATTGTGGTGTTAGCTTGTAAATGCACATAAACACTAACACGCAAAAACTAGCATTTATTTTCAGTCACGTTAATGAGATGGTGTTTCATGAATGAATATTGTGTGTGTGTATATGAAAAAAAGTTTTGGTTGGGCTTACTTTCCAAAAAAAAAAAAAAAAGAAAGGCATTGAAGGGTTGGATTTTTTTGCTATTGTGCCCTGATCTTGCTTTAATTTCAGGGTAAAATATTCAGCATTCAACATTTGGCTGAATCATGAGCTGCCTTAGTTAGATACTGTCATATGAATGCATTTGCATTTGGGTGTGTGTGTGTGTGTGTAATGGTGTGTTAGGGATTTTCCACCCTGACAACACAGGTTGAAAATGATATTACCATTGTTACTGAACAGTATTTAAGTGGAAAAAATGTCTAATGCCTGATTAAGGTAAGACAAAATAAACCCAATTCAGACTGAGTGTCTTGAGAGAGAGAGAGAGAGAGAGAGAGAGAGCGAGAGAGAGAGAAGGAGCACTGAAAAAAAGAGCATTTCTCAGAAACAAAAACAAATTTTAAATGTAATAGGCTTAGCAGCGCTAATGTGTTTGGAGTTTGGGGGAAATGCTGATGATAAATAACATTAGCTGCATTTACATGAACAAAATTTCTTCAAGCCATTTAAAATCAGTCTGATTTTACCTGTAACTCATTTTAAAATGCGTAAAGCGGTTTCCCCCCCTGTGAAGCATTTAACCTGCTGGGAATATGAAGATGATGAAGAAAAGAATTTTTGGCCAACTTTGAGAATCCTATTGCTAAATTGAGATTTTTTTTCCTTGTGCTAGAAATATACAGATGAAACTCGAAAAAAGAAATTGTAACGTACAAAAGTTCATTTATTTCAGCAATGCAACTTAAAAGGTGAAACTAATATATGAGATAGACTCATTACATGCAAAGCAAGTTGTTCAAGCCATGATTTGTCGTAATTAAGATGATTATGGCTTACAGCTCATGAAAACACCAAATCCACAATCTCAGAAAATTAGAATATTCCATGCAATCAATAAAAAAAGAATTGTACATAGAACAATACCAGACCTCTGATAAGTGTAAGTATGCATATGTACTCAGTACTTGGTTTGGGCCCCTTTTGCAGCAATTACTGCCTCAATGTGGCATAGCATGGAAGCAATCAGCCTGTGGCACTGCTGAGGTGTTATGGAAGACCAGGATGCCCCATAGATTCTCTGTGGGGTACAGGTCAGACAAGTTTGCTGGCCAATCAAGCACAGTAATCCCTCATTGAACCGGGTTTTGGTGCTTTTGGCAGTGTGGGCAGGTGCCAAGTCCTGCTGGAAAATGAAGTCAGCATCCCCATAAAGCTCGTCTGCAGAAGGAAGCATGAAGTGCTCCAAAATCTCCTGGTAGTCGGCTGCATTGACCCTGGATTTAGCGAAGCACAGTGGACCATCACCAGAACATGACATGGCTCCCCAGTCAACACAGACTGTGGAAACCGCACACTGGACTTCCAGCAGCTTGCAGTGTGTGCCTCTTCATTCTTCCTCCAGACTCTGGGTCCTTGGTTTCCAAATGAGATGCAAAAGTTCCTCTCATCTGAAAAGAGGACTTTGAACCACTGAGCAACAGACCAGTTCTTTAGCCCAGGTAAAACGTTTTTGATGTTGTTTGTTGTTCAGGAGCAGCTTGACCAGAGGAATACGACATTTGAAGTCCATGTCGAGGATCCGTCTGTGTGTGTTGGTTCTTGATGCACTGACTCCAGTCTCAGTCCACTCCTCGTGAAAGTCCCCAACACTTTTGAATGGCCTTTTCCTGACAATCCCCTCCAGGCTACGGTCATCCCTGCTGCTTGTGCACCTTTTTCTTCCACACTTTTCCCTTCCACATAACTTTCTATTAATGTGCTTTGATACAGCATTTTGGGAACATCCAACTTCTTTTGAAATTACCTTTTGAGGCTTTCCCTCTTTATGGAGGATGCCAATGATGGTTTTCTGCACAACTGTCAGGTCAGCAGTCTTTCCCATGATTGTGCTTCCTACTGAACCAGACTGAGAGACCACTTAAAGGCTCAGGAACCCTTGGCAGGTGTTATGGCTTAATTAGTGATTAGAGTGGGACACTTTGAGCCTAGAATATTGAACCTTTTCACAATATTCTAATTTTCTGAGACAGTGGATTTGGGGTTTTTATGAGCTGTAAGCCATCATCTCAATTATGATAAATCACAGCTTGAGCCATCTTGCTTTGCATGTAATGAGTCTAGTTCATATATTAGTTTCACCTTTTATGTTGCATTACCGAAATTTTCTGACACGGGCGTGCGTGGGGGTGAAGGATCCAAGCGCAGTGTGAGCTTTTACTGTTTCTCTGCACAAGCTCTGCAGCGCGAATGCAGAGAAGAGCCGGTGTATGTAGAGAGCGAGTGCAGTGCGTAGAGTCAATGAGCTCAGTGGCTGGAATGCGGAAGTGCCGAGAGCGCGCTCACTACTTTTCTGAATGGGCTCCGTGGCAGGAATGCGAAAGTGCCGAGCCGGCGCGTGTAGAAAGTGCATACGCTGTTTGCCGGTGATGACAATACCGCGAAGCGAGGCAGATGAATCGCGCAGGCTGCTAGATCCGAAACAGCAGCTCGTGGTTGATGAACAGGCAGAGGTCAGAAACGTGAAACAGAGAAAGTCCGTGATCAGAGCTCGTGGTCGATAAACAAATCAAGGGTCAGCAACAGTAAATCCGTATAGAYGAAAGATCCGTAGCGTGAGACAAAGACGAGGTCGTGAAAACAGAGCGTGGTCGAGATCCGGGAGTTCAAAGCAGAGTGAAACGCTGGAATACTGGGCATGGATAGCACACAATAATCTGGCAGAGAGCTGTTGTCTGAAGGTGTGTTAAATAGAGAGCTGTGATGATCAGGAATTGAGAACAGGTGTTTTTGGAGCGGTGAATGAGGTGGTGAAAAGCAAGGAATGAGATGGATCATGGAGTAGGAGTGTGCAGGTGATCATGATCTTGACTGAGATATGGGCATGACCTGGCATGCTGTGACAGTACCCCTCCCCTCTGCGAACGACACCTGGCATTCTTGAGGGTGCCTCGGGGTGGAGATTGTGAAACTCTGATCAGGGAGCGGTCCAAGATGAATCTGGCTGGTACCCAACTTCTTTCCTCGGGTCCATAGCCCTCCCAATCCACCAGGTACTGGAGGCCGCGCCCATGGCGGCGGGACTTAAGGAGTCTGTGGACGGTAAAGGCTTCACCCCCGTCTATAAGTCGAGGTGGAGAAGGAGGGCGTGGGGTTGGTGACGAAGGACACGGGACCAAATGGCGGACATGGGAGACGTGGAATGTGGGGTTAATTCGGCGCATGGATAATGGCAGGGCCAGTCTGATGGAGCATGGATTAATGACACGAGAGATTGTGAATGGGCCAATGAACTTAGATGAGAGTTTCTGGGATGTAGTCTTGAGTGGTAGGTTACGTGTGGAGAACATAACTCTTTTTCCAATTCTGTAAACTGGAGCAGCTGAGCGGTGGAGATTGGCCTTGCGCTAAAAAATGGCCACAGAACGTTGTAATTGAGCACGAGCTCGGTGCCATTTCCTTTTACAACGACGGATGAAGGCTTGAGCTGAAGGGACAGCAGTTTCTTCCTCCTGGGTTGGAGACAGTGGTGGTTGATAGCCGAGGCAACACTGAAAAGGTGACATGCCTGTGGAGGAGGTGGGGAGCGAGTTATGCGCATACTCAATCCAAGGGAGGAAACAACTCCAAGAAGCTGCATCCTGTGAGGTCATGCATCTCAGAGATTTCTCCAATTCTTGATTCATACGCTCGGTTTGACCATTGCTCTGAGGGTGAAATCCTGATGAGAGGCTGGGGGTGGCGCCAATAAGGCCACAGAAGGCTTTCCAAAATTGTGCAGAGAACTGCGGGCCCCTATCCGAGACTTTATCCGATGGGAGGCCGTGGATTCTGAAAACATGGGAGATAAGGAGTTCAGCCGTTTCCTTGGCAGACGGAAGCTTTGGTAGAGAAATGAAGTGGGCAGATTGGAAAACCAGTCAACAATTGTTAAAATGCAGGTATTATTGTTGGAAGGTGGCAATCCGGTTATGAAGTCCAGTGAAATGTGAGACCAAGGGCGATGGGGAATGGGAAGGGGTCTTAGGAGTCCYTCAGGTGGACGATTTGTTGTCTTATTCCTGGTGCAGATATCACAAGACGCCACAAAGYTTTTGACATCYTCCTTGATGGTCGGCCACCAGAAGCGTTGATTGAGCATTGAGAAGGTGCGAGTCGCCTCTGGGTGACAGGCCAGCCTGGAGCTGTGGCCCCATTCTAAGACTTGGGAGCGAACAGACAGCGGGACGAAAAGTAGCCCAGGTGGGCCTGGCTCTTGTTCAAGAGATTGCAGGACCAGGTTTTCCACATCTAACCGGGTTACAGCTATAAGGCACTGGGGTGGAAGAATGGTTTCCCTTGTGGATATGTCCTGGGGTGGGAAATTGTCGGGAGATGGCGTCGGGCTTAGTATTCTTGGTTCCTGGGCGATATGACAGCATGAAGTTAAACCGTGAAAAGAACAGTGACCAGCGTKCCTGACGTGAATTGAGTCTTTTGGTTGACTTGAGGTATTCTAGGTTCTTGTGATCAGTCCAAACAAGAAACGGGTGTTCAGCTCCTTCGCGCCCCGTGAATGAACGATCGAAAACCTCTCTCATTTCATCCATGAAAGTCTTGTACGTGTAGCAGCAGGGCAYCTGGGCATCCCATAAGGCTGTCCCCCATTCTCTCGCTTTACCAGAAAAGAGAGTGATGATGTAGGCAACCTTGGAGCGTTCAGTGGGAAAAGATGATGCCTGCAGCTCAAGCACAAGGGAGCACTGAGATAAAAATGAGCGGCAGGTGGACGGATTTCCGTCGTAAGTGGGCGGTGCAGGGAGGCATGGTTCATGATTGATAGAGTGCCCAGAAAGAGGAGGCTGGAGAATGGGAGCTGGATGTGCTTGTGATTGCTTTATTTGCAAGATGAGAGCAGCTAATGCCTTTGTAACGTTATGGAGGGAGCAAGTTATCTGCTGGATATTCTGCTGGTGAGTGTCCAAGAGCGCCCCCTGTTTCTCTAGTGCCCCTCTTAATTGTACAGCCTCTGCTGGATCCATTAATGGCCAGATTATACTGTCACGGGCGTGCGTGGGAGTGAAGGATCCAAGCGCAGAGTGAGCTTTTAGTGTTTCTCTGCACGAGCTCTGCAGCGCGAATGCAGAGTAGAGCCGGTGTATGTAGAGAGCGAGTGCAGCGCTTAGAGTCAATGAGCTCAGTGGCTGGAATGCGGAAGTGCCGAGAGCGCGCTCACTGCTTTTCTGAATGGGCTCCGTGGCAGGAATGCGGAAGTGCCGAGCCGGCGCGTGCAGAAAGTGCATACGCTGTTTGCCGGTGATGACAATCCCGCGAAGCGAGGCAGACGAATCGCGCAGGCTGCTGGATCCGAAACAATAGCTCGTTGTCGATGAACAGGCAGAGGTCAGAAACGTGAAACCGAAAAAGTCCGTGATCAGAGCTCGTGGTCGATAAACAAATCCAAGGGTCAGCAACAGTAAATCCGTATAGACGATAGATCCGTAGCGTGAGATAAAGACGTGGTCGTAAAAACAGAGCGTGGTCGAGATCCGGGAGTTCAAAGCAGAGAGAAACGCTGGAATACTGGGCATGGATAGCACACAATAATCTGGCAGAGAGCTGTTGTCTGAAGGTGTGTTAAATAGAGAGCTGTGATGATCAGAAATTGAGAACAGGTGTGTTTGGAGCGGTGAATGAGGTGGTGACAAGCAAGGAACGAGATGGATCGTGGAGCAGGAGTGTGCAGGTGATCATGATCTTAAATGAGATATGGGCATGACCTAGCGTGCTGTGACAGTACCCCCCCCTCTACGAACGACACCTGGCGTTCTTGAGGGTGCCTCGGGGTGGAGATTGTGAAACTCTGTGATCAGAGAGCGGTCCAAGATGAACCTGGCTGGTACCCAACTTCTTTCCTCGGGTCCATAGCCCTCCCAATCCACCAGGTACTGGAGGCCGCGCCCACGGCGGCGGGACTTAAGGAGTCTGCGGACGGTAAAGGCTTCACCCCCGTCTATAAGTCGAGGTGGAGGAGGAGGGCGTGGGGTTGGTGATAAGGGACACGGGACCAAACGGCGGACATGGGAGACGTGGAACGTGGGGTTAATTCGGCGCATGGATAATGGAAGGGCCAGTCTGACGGAGCATGGATTAATGACACGAGAGATTGTGAATGGGCCAATGAACTTAGGCGAGAGTTTCAGGGATGTAGTCTTGAGTGGTAGGTTACGTGTGGAGAGCATAACTCTTTGTCCAACTCTGTAAACTGGAGCAGCTGAGCGGTGGAGATTGGCCTTGCGCTGAAAAATGGCCACGGAACGTTGTAATTGAGCACGAGCTCGTTGCCATGTCCTTTTACAACGCCGGATGAAGGCTTGAGCTGAAGGGACAGCAGTTTCTTCCTCCTGGGTTGGAAACAGTGGTGGTTGATAGCCGAGGCAACACTGAAAAGGTGACATGCCTGTGGAGGAGGTGGGGAGCGAGTTATGCGCATACTCAATCCAAGGGAGGAAACGACTCCAAGAAGCTGCATCCTGTGAGGTCATGCATCTCAGAGATTTCTCCAATTCTTGATTCATGCGCTCGGTTTGACCATTGCTCTGAGGGTGAAATCCTGATGAGAGGCTGGGGGTGGCGCCAATAAGGCCACAGAAGGCTTTCCAAAATTGTGCAGAGAACTGCGGGCCCCTATCCGAGACTATATCCGATGGGAGGCCGTGGATTCTGAAAACGTGGGAGATAAGGAGTTCAGCCGTTTCCTTGGCAGACGGAAGCTTTGGTAGAGAAATGAAGTGGGCAGATTGGAAAACCAGTCAACAATTGTTAAAATGCAGGTATTATTGTTGGAAGGTGGCNTTGCAGTGATTGCCTCAAAAGGTTGTGCAACAAACTATTAAGTTAGGGGTACCATCATTTTTTTCCAGGCCTGTTCCATGAGTTCTTTTTTTTATAATTCTGTTGAAGCATGGTTGAAAAGCAATGTCTGACTTTCATTGGTTAACATTCATAGAATTCTTACTTATTATTACTTTTGTCAGATTAAAGTTATTTCTGTGACCATTGTGAGTTTTTCTTTCATAGATCATTTTCTTTAAAAAAATAAATGAATTCAATTGGATATTTATTGTAAACGTTTCCTAAAAAGCAGTATATATGAAAGATCTTACTTATATTTCAATACAGTATTAAAGGAATCAATTCAGTAGACAAACAGCTCACTTCTAATTTGCCAGTGATTAAAGTAACCTTTAAATACTGAGTGATGTTTTTATTCTTGAGAGAAGCGGCATAACCTTTTCTGATATCACAAACTGATATTTGAAGATGGATGAATGCAATTGCTTTGTCTTCAATAAATAAAGTTCACACAGTCCTCTTTGTAAATCTCAGTTGTCTGAAGTTTACTTGCATTCACAACGACAAACACTAATTCACACAGTTAAGTAAAGAAAATCAGCACATATCCAAGATTTAAGTTTGTGCACACAAAACACGCAAAAATGTGTGTGTATGTGTGTGTGTGTGTGTGTGTGTGTGTCTATTTTGTAAGCTTACTTCCTGCTTTCTTTCTTCTGTGTTTGTGAAGATCCAGACAGGAGTAGGTGACCCAGAAAGAAAAAAGAAGAAGAAAGACGGCAGCATATTTATAGATATCAGGATAATGATGAAACTCCCACAGAGCTGAACACACACACACACACACACACACACACACACACACACACACACCATTACACTCATCGTTGCATCTTTATATAACATAAATGAGAGGTTGACAGCATGTGATGAAGTTTTTCAGGGGATCTAGCACAGTCATAGCACAGATCAGTTCCCACACTGTTTTGTTCGACTAGTAGTCAATTTAATACCTATTACCTTTCACATGTCCATGAATCCCATAATTTAGTAGATTAGGGCAGTAGTTGTGTTGTGCTGTCTTATATATGCTTGTGTGACATGTTGAATGGGGAATAAATGGTTGGTTAGAAGAATCTAAGAGGTAATGAATAATAGTAAATTACAGTAGATGTCAAACTGGATGTATTTCTATTGCTTATGTTTGTAGACTCTTGTATAAAAATATAAAGAAGTATCAGACACAGCTCTGAATTAATATTTAGCATTTCTACCACAGTATAGTTCTTGAATCAGAAGGTGTACATTAATGTTCTTTAACAGCGATGCTCTGAAAGGAGCTCATGACAGGTACAGTATATATTAATTCCCTTGTTCTAATACGTCATAGTTTCTATAGTAACAGCTCATACACAGGAACTTGACTAGGAAATTCATGTAATCAAAGCCTTTTTATGATTTTTAAAATTTTTTTATGAAAATGTACACTTGCTGACATAATACGAGGGGCGTTTAATCAAACCGCAACAGAATGTTTAGGGAGACAGTTGGAAGAAGAAGATTAAAGACAAATCAAACACTGGGAGACCATCAACTACGACAAAGGCGATATTCAAGAGGATTCAAGAGTTGGGTTTAATGATGGTGCAAATGCACGCCTTGTCTTGACTATGGTGAGTAGTACCTTTGTATAGAGGAAGAGTTACTCTAGTGACATATGCAATTCGTACAACCAGTTAATAAAAAAGTTATGCCCAGTTTGTCATTACAATACTTTTGGTACAGCTCTAGCACTGTCGCCTTGTACCTCCAGGGTCCGGGTTCGATTCCCGGTCAGGGTCGGTTCCCGTCATCTGTATGGATGGAGAATGCATGTTCTCCCCGTGTTTGGTGGGTTTCCTCCCATATTCCATACACATGCGGATTAGACTAATTGGCGTTCCCAAATTGCCTGTAGTGTGTGAATGAGTGCATGTGTGTGCCCTGTGTTGGATTGGCACCCTGCCCAAGGTGGACCCCGCCTCATGCCCTAAGGCCCCTGGGATAGGGTCCAGGTATAGATGATTGAGTATTACAGCCCTCGTATTAAGCAGCTTGAAGTAATTAATGAATTTAATGAAGTTAAAAAGTTTACAATTTTGCTTCATTTCTGGCTGCTAATCAAACGAAGATAAAAATTTACTAAAAGATCCAACTCTAAAGATCAAACTCTTCAGCTTATTATGATTAAACTTTTATACACCCATTTGAAGTTATGCATTTAAGGCCCAAATTGTTTTTGCTGGTGTAGCTGTAGATGAAGCATGTTGGAAAAGACCCTTTGGGGCTGAGATTGAACTCGGTTTGGATATATTGCACTTTGTTAAGAAAATAGAAATCAGATGTGGTCAGTTGCACGACGTTTGTGTCCTACAAAAGAAAAAACAGGCTTGTTTTACAGTCATAAATAATACATCTACTGTGTAATTAACCATCAAATTATTCTGGCTGTAAAAAGAAAGTACTGGACGATAGAAACAAATGATTAATTTACTTGTTTTTCAGAAATTAGTCGAGGCATGAATCAAATAGAATATCAACTATTAGGAATGTATAGTTTAAAAGCTTGATAATTTAAGTCAAACTAGGATTGGTGATGAAAACTCAGTAAAACATTTGAAAGGTGCAAATATTTTTAAAAAGGCCATACAATTCTGGTTGTGATGGCTAGAAGACACTGCAGTCGTTCCTGTAAACATTCTGCAAGTAGAACTCCTGATCTTTAAACATCTATGTATATAGGAACTTGCGTAAGAGGCGCCTGTGGGAACTGGCTAGTCCTGATCTCACGCTAAGCCATTTCCACATGTTTGGGCCATTGAAAGGAGTTCCTAGGCGGCCAGTGTTTCAGATGTGAAGTAGGCAGTCCACACATCAAGCAGGCAGTCCTGGTATACTGAGAAAGCTTTCTACCTTGATGGTATACAAGCACTAGTGAAGCCCTGGGATAAGTGCATTAGAGTAGCAGGGGAATAAAATAGAGAAATAAAGGTAGTTTTTACTCTTGAAGTTGTGTTCTGTTATTCTGCGCAGTAAAAAAAATCCCAGTTTAACTTGAACACCCCTTGTAAATATAATACTTTTAACTTTCCACCACTGTAACAAAAAAAAAAA